>APFE030058562.1:51815-67929 GCA_000404065.3 Pinus taeda
GCAAGGCATGTGTTGCTGATCACCCAGCCAAAGGAGGATTTGACGTCAGAACTATGGTTGTATTCTTCTTTGTTTATCAATAATAATAGATGACTATCATTATGGTTCCACTCTTATTTCCTTTATAATGATGTTTGAGTTATATCCTTTATGATTGATATATAGTTGCATATCTTGGATTTTATGCTTGTATTTGTGTCGTTCTTTGCATGTGCAGGTATCCGTTCACAAGGATCGTGGGGATTGTGACCAGCCGGAGCGAAAGAACGAGAGCGACGACTCTTCTACAAGTACTAGCATTGGATTCGAGGTAGGCCCTCATCATCGATCTTTAATTTGCAATTAGGAGCCTACGTGTTAGCATTGTTTGATTGTTGCTAGGCCCCATTTAGGCTAGTGGGATCGCCTCTGTCCGCAGAGGGGATTTACCTCCACAAGATGGAGTCAAAATTTCAGTCACTTGTACTTCCCTCAATTTTATGCTACCTTATACCGTCAGCTTGTTAGAAACCTTTTGTATCTAACCCATACCCTTCCTTACCTTTCCTTTGTTGTTTGCCTTGTTGCTCGATTTATGAAAAAACCACATGAAAGTCATTGGAAAGAAGATAAAAGAATACTTTTTTATGTTCGAGGTACAGTTCAGTGTGTGATTCATTATAGTGCAGAAGCATGTCCTCTATTGGCTGGTTTCACTGATTCTGATTGGGGTAGTGATCCTGATGATTGGAAGTCTACTGCAGGTTATGTCTTCACTCTTGGTTCTGGACCTATTACATGGGCTTGCAAGAAACAAAGTGCCATTTGTCTTTCTTCAACAAAAGCATATTATCATGGCATCATTGAAGCTAGCAAGGAAGGCCTGTGAATTCGCCAGATCCTGTCAGAGTTTAGTTTTCAACAGAAGCATCTGACTACACTTTGGTGTGATAATCAAAGTGTCATTCAACTATGCAAAGATCCAATCCAATATCAATGTAGAAACCACATTGAACTACACATTCACTTCATTAGAAATCTCATTCACCACCATGTTCTTGAAGTGCAATATTGTTCAACCGATGATCAAGTTGTAGACATCTTTACAAAGGCTCTCACAGAGGTGAAGTTTACTAAACTTTGATTTATGGTTGGAGTTGGGGATGTTGTCACTAAGGGGGGATAGGCCATAATTCCTCTTTCCTTCTTCTATTGTGTCATATTTGTATATCCTTCAATCATATCCCAAGTTGTTCTTAAGGGGGGATGTTAGGATTTTCCGACACACGAGAATTAATTAAGTATAACTTGGTGTAGAGTATAGTTAGGTAAAGTGTGTTTATTTATTATGTAATTTTTGTAGCTTACAATCTGATGGTCATGATATGTTCTAGACATGAATTCATCTAATGGTTCATTCTCTCCTCGGTATTACCAACACTTGATCCATGGATTAGCACTCAATTGGTCCATGATCCCTATTTAAAGAGCATGGAGGGTCATTTGTTGGGTGACTGCTCATGAGAGAATCTTATGTAAATATTTTTTCTTTTGCATTAATAAATTGCTTGAAGTGGCCACATTAGCTCAGGCCATGGACAGTTTCCCTCTTTGAGGGTTTTAACCACGTCAATAATATTGGTGTACTAATATGTGATATGTTTGTGAGCGGTGTCCCTTGGTGTTCTATCTACGGAACTTACCCTCTAAATTCCTACAAAATTTAGTGAACCAAATTATGAAAATGGAACCAAATATTCATCTAGATTTCTTTTAAATATGGTCCAAGTTTCTATTTATGAAGCCTTATAGAGAAAAAAAGTTATACTACAAATTCCAAAGTAACCTATTTGAGACTGAATTCTGGAGCATACAAAGACCTGTTGTTCCTTGGATCATATCTCCTAAAATATATTGAGCTAATATTTATAACTTGGATTAGATATTCACTAATATGTCGCCTCAAAGTGGTCAATGTTTCATGGTCTAAGGCCTCACAAAAAAAAATTATAGTGAAAATTATGAACTAACCTGTTTGATACAGAATTTAGGAGCCTTCATTAACCCTAACTTCCTTGGACCATAACTATTAAAATATATCAAAAAAGGGTCTAAAACTTGAACCAAATATTTTATGAGGATGAATTCTAAATATTCTCCAAGTTTCACCTTCTGAAACTATACAAAAAAGTTATAGCAAAAATTCAATGATGCCTTGTTTGAAGAAGCAAAATCCTAAGATCAAGAGTTTTGATACCAAATGTTATGATCCATGTGCCTTAAAGATGGTAAGCAACCAATAGTTATACTCCACTTTGACAAGAAAACTTCCATATAAAATAAATAAAATAAACAAGACAATATTTCCTAATTTAAGGTTAGGTCTCCTTAGCACGCACGTGTGTGTGTGTGTGTGTGTGTGTGTGTGTGTAGTAGTAGTAGTAGACAAAGGATACAATTATATATAAAATGGGACCATGGCAGGTTCTATCCTACATAACAATATAAATGTAATAAATTAATATCTAGGGCTTAATAATGCGTTTTTGGGTTAACATGGGTCTTATATACTGCTTAACACAATAAATTTTATCCCTACCAAGCTGGCAAGATGACCAACTCTAAAACTGTTTTAATACCCCTTATTTAATTTGCATGAATTTTCTATGGTTTTATTTTATAAAAGTAAAAGATGAGAGTTTAATTTCCAAAACTCTACACACAAAAATTATGAAAGAAAAAGCACCAATAATAGAACATGTAAACCCCATAAAATCATATTGCAATTCTAATTTTATTTCTAAAAATATCATGAGGAATTTTACAAATGATTTTGAGGAGGAGCCTAATAATCTATTTCAGGAGATGGTTAGAAAAATTATATTGAACCCTTATGCCCTAGAAACTTGGCCAAATAGTGCAGTTAGAAAATATTCATGATTAACCCTTATTCAACTTCTTAATTCATCTTCTAACTAAGACAATAAAACTTCTAGAATTCAATGTGTAGTTTAGCCTCCTAGAAGATGAGAAATAACTCAGCCACAAAATTAGATACTCACTTCAGGAAACTTAACTCCCATTTTCTATTTTGTTTCAATCTTTAATTCCACTCACTCAATTGGACTTTTGAAGAGACAATTCATCCCCACAAACAGAAGATATTCCACCCTCAGCAAACAACAAACTCGACCCTAGTCAACAATAGTAACATGGCCCTTGTATTTATGAATAACATAATCACCCATAGATGAAACACGACCCTCATCAAATTAATTATTGAAATTATCCTTCATCAGTTTATCGATGTGAATGACAACTTGTAGTAATTCAGTTGAGCGACTTCCATTTCCTTATCCATGGAGATAGTGACTCACATAAGAGGAAATTGGCCGTTTGAATGTTTATATTTGGCCACAGTGACTCATGTGTAAAAAAATAGTCCTCTCTTAATAAATTTTTGTCCCCTTAAACCAAAGACTTCGATAAATGACTCAACCCCACGGAAATTAGGTAATCGACCCTCCTTGTAGGTTAATTATTTTCAACCTGAGATCCACTTCCTTACATTCCTTGATTCATCCCTTGGATTCCATCAAATTTATCTTCCCTAAGGGTGTAATATCAATCTTTAGGAATGTGTTATTGTTGATAAAATATATCCCTTGGTATGGAACCCTTTGATGTTGGTTTCCACCTTCTCACTATGCCACCAACTTTCCTTCGTAAAATCAATATGAAATAATTAAATATTTGGCTATGATGTGTCTTCCAACACTAAAGCCAATCGATTTTAAGCTAGGGTATGTATCTCAAAACTAAATTTGGTAAATATTATGGTTTTTCCTTTTACTCATTGGCTCTTGTAGCTCCTTAACAATTTCTGAATAATTCTCCTCATGTCCTCCTTTAATCTCATTCCCCCTTTAATAATAATTTCCTCCTCTGAATACCAACGGTTAATTAATTTACTTGAAAGTTACTTTTTTACTAATTTTATTTAATTATTATCTATTTTATTATGGTGACCCCTTTACTTTTCTCATTAATACCCTCTAGGATCTATATAGGCTATGACTCAATATCCCTTTGCTTCTAAGAGTCAAAAAGGGACATTACATTTTCCACTTTGAAAGCATCAATATGGATGACAAATAATCTAATAATCCTATATGGATCAATTTTCAACCCTATCAATATCATATACTATATTCAATCATAGTTTTCCACCATCAACCATAGTCAACCATCATCAACCATAGTTGAATGCCGTCAGCCCTAGTCAACCATTGCTAACAAAAGTTGAGCTATAATCAACCATAGTTAACTAGTATGATCGTGACCCAAATAAATTCAGCTATCATACTCAACAATAGCCACTTTTACTTATCACCAGCTACTCTTTTATACACTAAAACACATTTAACCAACCATAACATTTTTATCATAAAATTTGATGTAAGAGATATAAAAATATATTTTATGTTAGAATTTACCATTAAATGGTTTTAACTCCAACACACAAAAAAGTAATGATCCTAAACCTTCCTTCCTTTTTTTCGTCTTTAGAGTCCTTTGAATATACAAATGCAAGTGCAATGGAATTACGGATTTTATTAGATATTTAAAACAATAAATTTACAAATTTTGGTCATCATTGACACATTTGGAACTGTGTTTTATGTACCTGCTATGGAATTTGGAAGGATGCACACTTACTTTGGTAAGTTTTATCTAAACCACCTTTGGGAACTTTAGCTCTAACCACAAAACACTAAGCGTTAACATATCAACTATCAAATGATATAGGGAAAGACATGGAATCCAAAACCCCATTAGGATTCTCTTTTCCAATAATGTTACCACTCAAATTCATTGAAATTAAGAGTTTTTGTTTACACTGATAATATTTCAAATCTAAATTAATGTGCACTCACTCAACTTGTTAGATAATCAATATTGAAATTGTTTAATGTTCTTCTTGAAATATTTGCAAGATTACCAAATGTGATGACTATGGTTGTACAAAAGCTTCCAAGAACCTTAATGGTTATTGGATGAAGAAGTGACCATGATTTTAGTTTAAAAGGTTTTAATTTTATGTCATTTTTAATTTCGTTTTGTAAAATTCCCTTTCTCAACATGAAGTAAAGTTTCAAAAAACACAATGTGTTGTACATAAAAAAATATTTTCCTCAAAGAAATATGTCATAACAAAGGAACTTTTGAAGCAATCTGATATGTCACAAAAAAGGTACTTTAGATGCAATACACATTGTGTGGTGATGAAAGGAAGTTTTAGAAAATGCAATGTGTTGCATGGAAAGGAACTTCAATGTCATGCAAATGTCATGATAAAGGAAAGTTTGGAGCAAAGTGATATGTCACAAGAAAATTTTTCGAAGCTATAGAAACTTATTTTCAAACCATGCGATATGGTGCAGTCCATTGTGTCCTAGAAACAAAAATTTTGAGGAGATGTCATTTATTAAGAAGGGAAGGAAAATTTATACTCTATGATATTTGCGACAAATAAAGATTGGATTAATGTGATATGTTGTAGCTTAAATCATATTAGTTGTGTTTTCGACTCTTGTCTTTATGTTCTCTTTAAAACAGGTTCAATCCTTTATGTGTAACAAGAAGCATAAATTTAGTGTAGTGGGTTGTGTTCCAAATATATACAGTTTGAGAAGACGTAATACATCTAAAGGGAGTTCTTTGAGAAAATTTCCTTTTCTCATTATAAACAAAAATTTGAGATAATGTAGTGTGTCACATGTGAAAAAACAAATTTGATGCAATTGATATGTCACAATAAATGAAATCTTTCAGTGATATGATATATGACAATTTCACACAAACGTGAACCTCTGTGCAATGCTATATGTTGTATGAGATGAAATTTCTAAGTGATACTATATGTCATGACCAAAAAAAATTTACATATGTGCAAAAAGGTCATGCCCACAGAAAGTCCTCTTGCTTTAGAGGACCATTGTCCTCAATGTTCTACCGTTACCAATATTATCTTTTATAATGGAAAAAATGGGTATGTCATTTTCATGGAATCCTCTAGTTCCCTTGTGACTTTATCTACTCCAAAGTGTTTCCCCTACACCTTGATCTATGTGATGGCTCAATTATGGAGCAATGTCTCTTTCCTAGCTAGTATGCATTAAGGCTCTAGATGGAATTCCCCTTCAAGTTCCATTAGGATAATAGTCCAATCAATGATATGATTAGTTCTATGTACATATTTCATAAGAAAATATAAAAATGTTAATAATTAAATTGATTCAAGAAAACAATTAAAAATAAATTACATAAAAAAACAACACACATGAATTACCCTAGAAAATCCTAAATGGGGAAACACCAACAAATATTAGATATATTATCTTATGACTTAAAATAAGTTATTCCTAGACTTAAACACAACTAGTCTATCCCATGGGGACTTCAATCAATGAACCTCTAATATATCATGTGCATTCGTGGCATACTAAACAATACCCTTAGTTTGTCTACATATTGGAAAATACCCCTAAAAATCACATTATTTAACCCTCTACTAATACAAACCCAATACACCTTCCCAATTTAAAAAACCACTACTTTCACTAGATATTGTAGGTATCCATTTTTTTATTAACATTTTTATACCTCTTTATATTTTTCATTAACTTTGAGCTCCATTTCTTATACCTACCAATATAAAAACCCTTTACCCCTTATTATATTTTTAATATATTATGCCTTTTTTCCTCAATATATATCCCCCAATATGAACACATGTGGTATAATATTTCTCCCCCAGTGAATCCCCCATGAGCTAACTAATGCCCTAGCCCTAGCCAAGTGAGCCTTCCACTCAAATATGAAACATTACATTGGAGAATATTCGAGCCTTTTAAAGGATTTAACTATATATAATACCATCAGCTTAAAATGATAAACCACCAATACTAGGTTCCCAAAACCACCATTGTGGACCTAAAAAACTTAATGCTTTCACTTGGTCAATTTTACCTTAAATCTCTCCTCTTAATTGGGGAAATTCGTTGGATCCAATTTTGAAGCCTACATACTCCTCTCCCCTATCATCTTGGTCTACATTATGGGTTTACCAACAAAGGTATTCATGCCTAACTAGCTATCATAGCTATATGCCCATTTACACGTAATTTAAAAATTTCCATCTCCAAAGTAAAAAAAAAAATGTTGTTATTATTGTCCTAGAACTTATGCTATAATTCTCTCCTTTTTGCACACCTACTCAAACGAGGTTCTCTCCTAATTTCACTTCATCACAACCATAATTTTGATTTTGTTTCCATTTATGTTAGCTTTGGTCTTTGCCTTTTCATATTCTTGATGAAATACTGATCTCATGTCATCCACATGGGTTTTCATGCACTTGTCTCAACCCCTTCATTCCTTAAAAAAACACTACATTTCTTTTGGAACCAAGTAGTAGCTTATCTTTTTTTGTACCTATATTTGGATCTAATACCTCTTGTTAACAGTTAAATTGATGCAAGAAGAAAATAATAATAAAAAAATTACACATGTAGCAACACACACATGACTTACCCTAGGGAACCCCAACTAGGAAAAACCAACCAATACTAGATCTATTATCTTATGGCTTAGAATCAATTAATCCTTGACTTAAACATAGTCAATCCATCCAATATCACAGCCTTAGCCAAGTGAGCCTTCCTCTCAATGGTGGCACATACAATGGAGAACCCCAAGCCTTTTAAAGGATTGAACTACATATAGTACCATGAGTTTGATACCATGTGCCTCCAATATTAGGTGCCCAAAACCACCACTATTGACCTAACAACCTTGATCCTTTCACCAAGTTAAGGTTACCTAACAAGATGTAATATGTTATGTGCTTCAATAGTTGGAGGTAAGGCAAGCCTACATGCCAGTAGTCCCACTCTTAGTAAATATATCGAATGATCCATAGTAGTGAGGTGTCAATTTAGCATACATTATCATTCTCAGGGAACTTTCATTTGGTTTAATCTTGAGATACACATGATCTTCCACTCTGTACTCTATGTGAATCATATTTTTTTTTTTGTATCTCTTTTGTTGATGATGTCATACTCTCAATGCTTTCTTTATCTTCACCAGCTCATAATCAATTTCTTTTAGCATGTCTAGTCCAAGTGTAATTTGATCCACTGAAATATCCTGACTAACCAATGTATTTCACTTCCTTCCATGAAGTGTCTTAAATAAACTTGTAATGACTTTTGATAACCATCATTATAATAAAACTATAGTAATGATAGACAATCTTCCTAATTAGTAGGCTTACTCATTACATACATGTGAAGCATATATTTTAAGATCCAATTCATTATTTCTATATGCCCATTTATTTGAGGGTGATAGACCTTTTTGAATGTAAATTTATTTCTAATTCCTTCGAACAATAGTTAATCTTCAAGGCTCAAACACATATTAACATATTCAAACACTATTAACCATAATCAACCATAGTCAACTAAAGATATTCATATTTAATTTACAATAAATATTGTTAACCATTAGGAATCTTAATGAATGAAAGTTAGTTATTTCCAACAATAATTAGCCATAGTCAAGCAGAATCAATAATAGTCAAAACAATCAACAATGATGAACCCTATCAACATGGTATAGTATAGTCAACCATAGTTAACCATTATAATATGTAATTGACTAAATTCAATTCAACCATCATACTCAACCATAGTCACTTTTCATTAACAATAGTTAATTTTTTACACTCATAAACCATAGTCAAACATCATCAATGATAGTTCAACATGGTCAACCATAGTCAAACACAAGGAAAAAATTAAGGAACTAAATTTTTCTTAATGTGTAGAAACCTTGGTGAATCTTACTAGTCTATAATATGCAAATTGTAAAATGTTTGTATATATTTTTCTAAGAATATTCCAATTTCTAATGATTTCATATCATTGTCTATAAATTTTTAGCGATTTTTAAGGTAAAATATTTTTTTCCTATAAAATTTTGGGCAAATAAATTTTAGAGAAAATGGAAATTTGGAAGATCAATTTTTTGGAAAATGCATGGAAAATTAGCCCATCTACGAATATTAGCCCCTAAAGTTTTCCATGGTAAAACATGGTTAACCATAGTTGAACATGGACAACTATAGTCAAATTATTAAACAAAGTTGACCTACATTCAACTAGAGTTAACAAGTATCATCTCTACTCAACCATATTTAAACATCATACTTGACCATAGCCACTTTTACTTAACAATAGTTAATATTTTACACACTCAAACAAGTTTAACCAACCATGGTATTTCTATTATAGTATGTAATATAAGGAGATGAAAAATTACTAATGTGAGAATTGACATTAATTTTTCATAAACCTAAAAAATAAAAGAGCGATGAGCCTAAGAAATATCTCTTTTTCTCTTCCTTTAACTCATATCAATCTATAGATACAAAGTGCAATAACACTACTAGTATTATTTTATATTTGAAATAATAAATTTCAAAAGTTTGGTCGTCATTCACATACTTGGAAATTTGTTTTATGTGCCTACTACTAACTTTGAAAGGATGCACACTTCCTTGGAAATTTATATCCAAACCTCTTTATGGGAGCTTCAGTTATGACCACAAAATATCAATAGATCAACCGCCATTACATATGTGGCAAGACATGGAATCTAAAATTGCCATTGCAAATCTCTTTTTTGATGATGTTTCCATTCAAATATATTGAAATAAAGAGCTTTTACATTGTATAATATTTCAAATCTAAATTTACAAAGTGCACTCATTCAACTTCTTTTGTCATCAATATTTATATTATTCATGGTTCCTCCTGAAATATTTGCAAGTTTTCTAAATGTAATGATTATGGTTGTCCAATTTTTTTTGATGAATCTTAGTGGTTATTAGTTAAAGTAGTAGCTATGATTTTGAAATAAAATATTCTAGATTTCTCTCACTATTAAAACCACTTTACACAATACTATTTTATAAAATTTCCTTCCCTCACGATGAAGTAAAGTTTGGGAAAATTCAATGTGTTGTAGAGAAACAAGCTTTTCCTTTAAGAAATGCATCATGACAATTGAAGCAATGTGGTATGTCACGACCAAAGGCATTTTAGGTGAAATACATAGTGTTGTCATAAAAAGGAATTTTGAGAAATTGCAATTTGTTGCACGGGAATGAACTTCAATGTCATGTAATTTGTAGGACAAAGGAATCTTTGGAGCAATGTGATATGTCGCATGGAAAGTTTTGGGAAGAGGGATCTCCATACATAAATAAATGTTTACATAATGGAATATGTTTTCACAAATGAAATTTGGAGTGATGAAATATTTCACATCTTGAGGCATTTAGGTGTAACAAACACTCTTTTTTCCATGAAGAAAAGATTTAAAAAGTTTGAAGTGTTGCATGGAAATAATATTTGACATGGCGTGATGTGTTGTAGCCAAAGGTGTTTTAGGCGTGATATGTGTTGCCACAACGATGTACATTTTGAGAAAATGGGATTTGTCACATGGAAATAAACTTGGACATGAAGTGATATGTCACCACAAATGAAAATTTTGAGTGATATGGTATGTTGTAGCTAAAAAAGGTTTACATTTGATACGGCAAAAGCAATCAAATTTTTGGAAAATGTGAAAACCGATTTTTAAGCAATGTGATACAATGATGTGCACTATGTCATAGAGAGAAAGTTTGAAGAGATGTGATTTATTGCGATGGAAGGAAACTTTATACTCTATGATATGTCATGAAAAATAAAACCTTGGGTCAATGTGATATGTCACATCTAAAAGCATATTAGGTGCGTTATAGAAACGTGTCTTTGTTTGATCCCTTTAAAAAAATTATATCCTTTATTTATAGTATGAAGTATAATTTTGGTGCAATCATTTGTTTCACAAAGACAGAAAGTTTGAGACGGAACATATCACAATGGAGTTCTTTAGAAGATTTCTATTTTCATGATGAAGGAAACTATGAGACAATGTGATGTATCACATAGGAAAAAAGTTAACCCAATGTGATATGTCACAAGAAAGGGATGTTTTCGACAATGTGATATGTCAAGATGCCATAAAAAACAGAATTTTTATCCAATACTATATGTTGCTTGAAATGAAACTTTCAGATGTTATATGTGGTGACCAGAAAAAGTTTAAATCCATGCAAAACATCATAGGATAGATATATTTTATTCCCATGCAATACATCGCATGAAAACAAATTTTCCACCATCGTGACATGTCATATCAAAACTTTGGATACATGAAAACACCCATAATACAAAGTTTTGTGGTGTATATAAGACAAAACATTGTTGAATCAACATGTTGCACAAGTCTAAAACAAGACTTACAAAACTAAAACTCTTCTAGTGTGACATGCATAAGTCAAAATTTTCTTTAAAAAACCATAAAAAAACAAAATATTTTTTTAAGTGATTGACACAAGAAAATACTTTATACCAAATCTGGTCTTTTACAACTTATATAGTTTACGACACTCAAAGTTACTTGGTCACAACACAATATTTTTCCCTCAAAATTAATTTGGTGATGAAAAATCACATGAATCTTGTCAAAGTGACACTTTGAATGAAACACAACATTTCTCACTCAACATTAGTTTGATCCTAACAAATCACATCAACCTTATCTTTATCTATGTGACATGTTGCACTTTTCAAAAGAGAAAATTCTCGAACTCATTCACATGATAACAACATTCTTATTTTATTCAATCAATTTCAAGAACAAAACACTTCAATCTTTTGACCTTATGATGACATAATTTGTGCATCTTTATAAACCCTTGCTAATTATTTTTTTTCAAAATTATAATTACAATAATTTATTATTAAACTTTATTGCTCATTTCAGTTGTTTTTTTAGCGTGTGTAGTAGTTCATTCTTCCATAGATAATCAGGTTGATTCTAGAGCGGAGCTAAACCTGAAAGAACAATCTGCCCGCCATTAAAATGTTATAATCAAAATTGTGCTAGATTCAATTGAGGGGAAGATATTCTGGATAGTTATATTTATCATTTTTCTGAGGCATACGTACGTTTCATATGAAGCATTTACCTTCGTTCAAAGTTCAAACGTTTCAATGGACGACACCTAGATAGTAGGTCGGCTGGCTACCCGTACTCTTCATGCGTACCGAATGCTATATTGATTAGTTTTTCATCATAGAGGTGAAGGGATCTCTGTAATTCCAGTGCCCACTTGTATTTTCAACCATAGTTACTACGTTCATGTTGGGCCGTATTGGCAAAAGGAAATTATGGAAATTCGTCAATTTGATAGGGTACTGTGGATAATTCGGTACGGAATATCAAAAAAATTGTATTTAATAAAAACAAAATTGGTAATGAATTGATTGCTCTTGAAATAGTATTACTGGCAAGACAAAGATCGCAAGTTTCAATCACAACCTGAGAAATGTGTAATAATTTTTTATACGATGCATGTTTGATATTTTTCACAGTGAATTTTATACAGAAACACTCTGATATATAAAATTATTGGTATATAAACTTCGAGCTACTTAGGTATGTTATGTGTATTGTGTATGCATTAGTAGTACAGGGGCCAAGATCCTTTAATAGGAACACCATACCAAGGCAAAACCAGGGAGAGATCGCAGAAAAGCTGTGAGCCTAACACGATCGGTTCCTACTCAACTGGATTAATATTTTGATGTTAGGTCAACACGTTTTTTACGGTTTATAATCCTTACGGTTATTATTGTGGTTCTCATGGATTATTTATTTCTTTTATATCATCCTCTATGGCCTGAACTTTATTGTGGTTATCATGGATTATTCACTTTTGTAATATTATACTTTGTGGCCTGACGATCGTTCAATAAAACCAGAGTCTGGCTGACCTCGGTATCAAATTCTGTATCCTCGGATTCGATTCCCATTGACTGTACTCTACCATTTCTGCTCAGATGTGGACTCCTCAGATTTGTACGTTTCCTCTGCTCTGACTTCTTTCAATTACTTGAACCTTTTTGCAGGCATGCATATTTTCGAACTTGTTGAGAACATGCATTCCTAGAGCGTTCCCATAAATGCTGTTATCCCCAGCCATGTCTCACAGTTACCTGATGTGTATGGGATCCATGCTAGTAATCTCAGCTGCTAACACATTAATTAAAATTCTAATGTTGTGTAGATTATCACTACATTGTCTATAATTGAGTACATTTAAACTGTGTAGATTAGCAGTACGTCCATATGTAACTTTTGAGAGTTAAAATTGGTTATAAGTTGTAAATTTTCTATAATTGAATACATTTAAACTGTGTAGATTAGCAGTATGTTCATATGTAACTTTTGAGAGTTAAGAATGGTTAGATAGTATTAAGTTGTAAATTTTTTATTTTAAATGTTCGAATAGAGTGTCAAAAGGTTTGGGAGTTTTTAAATATGGTAAGTTAGACTGGAAAAATTTAAAAATGTGAATGGAATGCTCAAAGGGTAATTTTATATGAAAATTAAAGAAGAACAAATATGAAATAAATTAATCAGTGTTCAGGCGAGGCTAGCTCACCATGGGACTGTCTACAAAAGGCATATTTATTCACCATCAAGAAACTTTACAAGTTTGTTGAGGAGTTTCAACAACTCCTGAAGAAATAGGATCACAATTCTAAATAAAATAGGTCAATCTTAACAAACAACTATTAATGAATTAATATATAGAACTAACTGGATTTCTCCATGATTTCCAAGTCTCTTTCTTAATGGAGAAATGGAACATAACACCTTCTAATCTTAGTCGTAGCAGTCTTAGTCTTAGCGAGACTTTACAATTTAACCTTACAATTTCATTTTTATCTCTCTTGTTGTTAAGTAATGATAACACTTTTTCATGGATTTATTCCTCTTTAATAACATGACACAATTGGGTTGTAGCATTACTTCATCAGATTCTTAAGGCAAGGATTTGTCTCAATAGTTGCAGATTATTCAATACATGTTGTTGTGCTTTCTCATTATCTTCTTCTGTTCCTTGTTGGGCTGATTGTTTCCACTTTTGCCTATATTAATGCCTAATTTCTTAAGTCTTCATTACACTAGAATCCCATAAACGTCTTTAGATGTATCAATTGTTATTTCAATCTATATGTCAAGTGCATCATTCATGAATTTTTCATTTTGCTCATTTTCAAGAGCATTCACTGTTACTGAAACTACTTAGTTTACACCTTCATTAATGTGTTCAAAAGACTCATTTTACTCATTTTCAAGAGCCTTCACTGTAACAACAACTACTTATTTTAGCAACTACTTGTTTTAGACCCTCATTAATCAATTAAAAAAACATTTCAAACCATTCTTCAATCAATTTTATCTCTACATCATAATCAAACTTAACATCTTCAATCCTGTTTGTTCTTTTAAACTTAACATCTTCCATCTTGTTTATTTCTTTAACTGCTGCTAGGATTTCCTCATCACATTCTTCATTTAAGAAACATCATACCAAGGATCCTTTAATAGGAACACCATCTCAAGGAAAAACCACAGATAGATCGCATAGGAGGGCCACAATGAAGGTGCGGGTCAACCTAGACCCATGGTAGCTGGGACCAACTCAGGATGGAAAAGCATTGGCATACCATTATGTTTTTTTGTCCCTATAAATTCGGTTTACCTATATCAATAATTATCCCTATAAATACGCTGTACCTATATCAATAATTTGAGGGTGACGTGCATACGCTGTACCTATATCAATAATTTGAGGGTGACGTGCATAAAACTTTTGATTACACGGATATCTGAATATTTGAATACTCTGTCGATCAGTTTTTTTAACACTCGATGCGTTGGATATCGAACGATCGGCAAGCTTTTCATTTTGCGGGTAAGGAACCCCACTTATGTTCTACAGCCCACTTATATTTTCAAGGTCGAAACAGAAAGTCTTTGACTACAATACTACAATATATGGGAGCTGACAAATACAACTGCATTATTTGGATGATAATTAATATAAGAGTTGTTTTCAGCGTGATTTTTTTGGAAGGTTTTTTTGATTTTTTTTTAGTAGTTTTTTCTGAAATCCTGCACAAAATTATTGAAATCACAAGTTTGATGGGTAAACTCTGCACAATTTAAGTATTTTAGAGTTTTTCACGGTGCTGAATCCATATATACAATTAAAAAACCAGTTTAAGTGACACAAATCAATATTTCATGTCAATTTTTTCCATAGATTCTAGCACCCTAAAGTCCAAAAAATCACATTAAAAACAACTCCATTAATATATATTATAATAGAATAAAAATCATTTATATTGCTGGATTAAATTGATTTAGTGAAAAGTAGATGTTTACAATGATGGTTTCTAACATAGTGGTTTGGATATTAGACTTCCTGGATTATATGCTCTAGGATTTTCAAAATTTTGGGTATTTTTCGTTATAATAAGTATGATTTGAATAGAACCTTTGTTTGGGATGTTGATTTGATTAGCTACTTTTCAATTAAAGCATTGTCATTTAAGCAATGAGATAATAATATATTTATTGTTGGCTAATTTTTTTCTCAATTGAAGTTTTTCATGAAGTTTTTCATGATAAATCATGATGTTCATGATTTATATGTATTGTTTTTGTGTATTTATTTTATTATTATTTCTCTTGTATTATTTTTATCATTATTTCTCTTGTATTATTTTTTATGGGCTTTTATGTTTCTTACATCTCAATAATGGGAATGAAATATCCTATCTTTCCTAGATGTGAGTAATGGGAACTAAACAATATCCTATCTTTCCTAGATGTTAGTAATGGGAACTAAACAACCCCATTTGATTGAAAAAGTTTATAAAACTCGGAAACTTCAACTCAAAAAAAATCATTTAAAATGAATTTCCAATATCTAAAATTCTAAATTACAATTAAATTTTTGGTAGTACTATCTTTTAATATTATTAAATTGAAATGTAAATAATTTTATCCAATTATCATAAACAAAGATAAAACTATACATAAATCGTATTCCAAAATAATTTAATAATTTTCACTTTGTAATTGTGGATTT
>APFE030058562.1:68938-95195 GCA_000404065.3 Pinus taeda
TTAATAATTAAAAGTATATATTTCTTTCTAAAAAAATCTCTTAGAAATTCAAACCCAAACGAAAAAAATATGTATAACTTCACTACGGAAAAAACAAACTCTACAATCCGAAACCAATCGTTTCCTACTCAACTGGAATAATACTTTGATGTTAGGTCAACACGTTCTTACAGTTTATTTTATTTTCAAAGGAGAAAAAAAATAATCCTAACTGTTTATAATCCTTCCTTCTGTAACACGATCGTATTTCCTTTGACTTAGTTTATAATCTTTACGGTTATTATTGTGGTTATCATGGATAATTATTTCTTTTATACCATCCTCTATGGCCTGATCTGTACTGCTGTTATCATGGATTATTCACTTTTGTAATATTATACATTGTGGCCTGACGATCGTTCAATAAAACCAGAGTCTGGCTGACCTCGGTATCAAGTTCTGTATCCTCGGATTCGATTCCCATTGGCTGCACTCTACCATTTCTGCTCAGATGTGGACTCCTCAGATTTGTACCTTTCCTCTGCTCTGACTTCATTCAATTAGTTGAACCTTTTTGCAGGCATGCAGATTTTCGAACTGGTTGAGAACATGCATTCCTAGAGCGTTCCCATAAATGCTGTGATCGCCAGCCATATCTCACAGTTACCTGATGTGTATGGGATCCATGCTAGTAATCTGAGCTGCTAAAGCATTAATTAAAATTCTAAGGTTGTGTAGATTATCACTACATTGTCTATAATTGAATACATTTAAACTGTGTAGATTAGCAGTACGTCCACATGTAACTTTTGAGAGTGAAGAATTGTGAGATAGTATTAAGTTGTAATTTTTTAATTTTAAATGTTTGAACAGAGTGTCAAAAACTTTGAGTGTTTTTTAATATAGTAAGTTAGACCGGAAACATGTAAAACTGTAAATGGAATGTTCAAGGGTAATTTTATTTGAAAATTAAGGAAGAATAAATATGAAATAAACGAATCAGCGCTCAGGTGAGGCTGGCTTACTATGAGACTGTTTATAAAAGGCATTTCTATTCACGACTAAGAAAGCTTACAAGTTTGTTGAGAGTTTTAACAGCTATTTAAGAAATAGGATTGTAATTCTAGATAAAATAGTTCAATTTCAAAAAACAACAAGAAGTTACTATTAATGAATTAATTTATAGAATTAATCATATTTCTCCATATTTCCAAGTCTCCTCTTTAATCGACCAATGAAACATAACAGCTTCTAGTCTTAGCTTTAGTCTTAGCGAGGCTTTACAATTTCACTTTTACTTTTCTTGTTGTTAAGTAATAATAAGGCTTTTTCATGGATTTATTCCTCTTTAATCACATGATACAATTGGGTTGTAGCAATACTTCATCAGATTCTTAAGGCAAGGATTTGTCTCAATAGTTGCAGATTATTCAATACACACATAAGTGGGTTGTTGTGCTTTGTCATTACCTTTCTCTATTCCTTGCTTGTTGCCACATTAGCCTATAGTAATGCTTGCAGCAATACTACAACAGATTCTTGAGGCAAGAATTTGTCTCAATAGTTGTAGATTATTCAATACACCCATAAGTGGGCTGTTGTGCTTTGTCATTACCTTCTTCTATTCCTTGCTCGGATTGTTGCCACATTAGCCTATAGTAATGGGGAAATTCTTCAAGTCTCCACTACACTAGAATCTCATCAACTTTTTTAGATATATTAGTTGTTGGTTCAATCTCCATGTCACTTGTATCATTTATGGATTCTTCATTTTGCTCATTTTCAAAAACCTTCGTTGTAACTGAAACTACTTGTTTTAGACCTTCATTAATGTGTCAAAAACATTTCAAGTCATTCTTTAATAAATTTTATCTCTTACATTTTTTTACTCATTTTCAAAAGCCTTCATTATAACAATAACTATTTTTTTACTCATTTTCAAAAGCCTTCATTATAACAACAACTACTTAGTTACTACTTAGTTTAGACCTTCATTAACCTATTCAAAAGACATTTCAAACCATCCTTCAATAAATTTTATCTCTATCTCTGCATCATAATCAAAGTCAACATCTTCAACCTTATTTGTTCCACTCAACATCTTCAATCTTATTTGTTCCTTCAAGATTGTTCCTTTAACTGTTGCTACAATTTCCTCGTCACATTCTTCATTTAAAAAAAACACCATACCAAGGATCCTTTAATAGGAACTCCATATCAAGGAAAAACCACAGAGAGATCGCATAGGAGGGCCACAATGAAGGTGCGGGTCAGCCTAAACCCATGGTAGCTGGGACCAACTCAGGATGGAAAAGCATAGGCATACTACTACGTTTATTTTTGCCTATAAATTCGGTGTACCTATGTCAATAATTATCCCTATAAATTCGCTGTACCTATATCAATAATTTGAGGGTGACGTGCATAAATTTTTTTATTACATTACACGGACATTTGAATGAACCCCACTTATCTTCCAGAGCCCAGAGCCCACTTATGTTTTCAAGGTCGAGGCAGAAATTTTTTGACTACAATATATAGGAGTTGACTAATACAACTGCATTACTATGATGATAACTATATATTATAATAGTGTAGAAATCATTTATATGGCTGGATTAAATTTGATTTAGTGAAAAGTCAAAGTTAGAGGTTTACAATATGGTTTTTAACATAGTGGTGTGGGTATTGGAGTTTATGGATTATATCTGGTAAGATTTTCAAAATTTTAAGTATTTTTTATCATAATAAATATGTATTTGAATAGAACTTTTGTTTAGGATATTGATTTGATTAGTTACTTTTTAATTAAAGTATTTTCATTTAAGTAATGAGATAATAATAGATTTATTGTTGATTAGAGTTTTCTCAATTAAATTTTTTCATAATAAATCATGATGTACATGATTTATATATATTGTTTTTATGTATTTATTTTCTCATTATTTCTCTTGTATTATTTTCATTATTATTTCTCAATTGAAGTTTTTCATGAGAAATCATGATGTGCATGATCTATATGTATTGTGTTTGTGTATTATTTTTATCATTATTTCTCTTGTATTATTTTTTATGGGCTCCTATGTGTAGAGGATCTTAGTAATGGGAATGAAATATTCTATGTTTCCTATATCCTAGTAATGAGAACTAAAGCAATTGATTGAATCCTAGTAATGAGAACTAAACCAGTTGATTGAAAAAGTTTCGGGAATTTGGAAACTTCAACTCAAGAAAATTACCACTTAAAATGAATTCTTATACCTAAAATAGTAAATTACAATTATATTTGTGGTAGTATGATTTTTAATATTACTAAATTGAAATGTAAATATTTTTATCCAATTATCATAAACAAAGATAAAGCTATATATAAATCTTGGAATAATATTCACTTTGTAATTGTGGATTTGAATAACTTTTGATGCATTTATGT
Source organism: Pinus taeda (assembly GCA_000404065.3). Classification (NCBI taxonomy): domain Eukaryota; kingdom Viridiplantae; phylum Streptophyta; class Pinopsida; order Pinales; family Pinaceae; genus Pinus; species Pinus taeda. Next base: position 72,351 of record APFE030058562.1, read on the forward strand.
TTATCATTACATTACAACTAAACATAAAGTTTAATAAATCAACTAACAAAATATAATAAATTATGTTCCATTGTCTAAGTGTTAGCAATCAATCACATTATTGATTGTTATTGTATTTTCAAATTATGGGTGTCCTGACGATGAACCACACTAGTTGGTTCGAAACGCGTCGACGAAGGTCATTTTTATGTGATTTACGCCGAAGCTACTCTTATAACTTTGCTTAGATTTTTTCTCATTCATCTAACACAATAATTTAAATGTATAAAGATATTAAAATTTTTTAATTATTTTATTTTTATGAAGATATCAACATTTTATATATGTGTTTTGTTTTCTATTTTTAAATAAGGTTATCTTGATTTAAAAGCTTTAATTTTGGTTAAATATGCTTATCTTATTATTAACCTAAATTAATAATATTTTAATTTTCAAAATTTCTATTTATTAAATAAATTAAAATATATACTCTTAAGGCATGTACCGTTATTTAGATATCTTTTTAATTTTTTTATCAACTATATTTTAAATTTTTTAATATATATATTACTTTTCAATGAGTTTTTATATATTTTAAATAAAACTTAAAATAATAATCATTAAGATATTAATAATTTATAATTTCTAAATATTTTTATCTATATAATCTTTATTTTCACATCTCATACTAAAATTTTGTTATGATGTTATTGGATTTTATTTTCATTGCCATGAGTAATGACAAAATTTTTGGGTTATATTTGAGAAATAATGAATAATGACAAAACTTTGATTTATTGGAGAAATAATGAGAATCACAAAATTTTGGATTATATTTGAAAAATCATAAAATGTATTTTCATTACAAATAGTAATTATAGGATATTTGAACATATTTAAATTTATTATTGTTATATTTTAAATAGGTATATAGTAAAGTTAATTTAAATGAGTCTATTAATGATTAAAACTATATGTTTTCCCCTAAGAAATCTCTTATAAATTCAAACCCAAAAAAAACAAACGGTAGTGAAAACGTTGTGATCCTGAGCCGATTGGTTCCTACTCAATTGGAATAATATTTTGATGTTAGGTCAACACGTCCTTCCTTTTGTAACACCATTGTTGTATTGCCTTTGACTTAGTTATTATCTTGGTTATAATGGATTATTTATTTCTTTCATACCCTCCTCTATGGCCTGAACTTTATTGTGGTTATCATGGATTATTCACTTTTGTAATATTATACTGTGTGGCCTGACTATCGTTCAATAAAATCAGAGTCTGGCTGACCACGGTATCAAATTCTGTAGCCTCGGATTCGTTTCCTATTGAGTGTACTCTACCATCTCTGCGCTGATGTGGACTCCTCAGATTTGTACCCTTCTTCTGCTCTGATTTCTTTCAGTTACTTAAAACTTTTTGCATGCAGATTTTCGAACGTCTAGAGAACATGAATTCCTAGTGTTCCCCTAATGTTTATGGGATCCATGCTTCTAATCTGTGCTGCAACACATTAATTAAAATTTTAAGGTTGTGTAGATTATCACTACATTGTGTGTAATACATTTAAAGATTAGCAGTACGTTGTCCATATCTAACTTTTGAGAGTTAAAAATGGTTAGATAGTATTAAATTGTAAATTTTTAATTTTAAATGTGTAATATCTCTCCATGTATTAATGCTGATGGTTACTATTTCTTTTAATTAAGTATGACATATAAATGGTAGAAAGCCTTTACATTAAGTGAATAAATAAATTTTATGGATAATGATAAAATGGCTATAGTTAGGTAATAACTCATTTAGAAGTGAGATGTCTGTTGAAATGATTTTTTCTTGGAAATTTCTGGATAATATTCAGAGAAGATTTAATGGAGGAGAAAAATCCACTAAATTACTTGGTTGGAAAAAGATTTCAACTTTTGAAAATCTTAAAGTTTAGCTGGAGAGAAAAGTGAGCTTTTAAGAAACAATTCCTAGGCTAGTGGTGGGAAAAACCACAAAAGTTGGACATGACAAACAGAGAAACATCCACTATGGAAGAAAGTATGAAATACGAGAATAGGGAAACCAACAAAGGTTGTTGGTTCTCTCGACAAGCATCATTCGGGGGACACTAGAAGTACAGTTGGAGATTCGGTGGTGAGTAAATTCCCTAAATCAGGCCTACTACAGTGTTTCTGGTTTGAATATGGTTACCTATTCCAATTTATTGTATTATTCTAAATTTTAAAAGTAATAACAATGTTGAACTTTGATTTTCAAGTCTTTGCATGTCATAATTATTATGGGGTTATATTAGATTCAGCCATATTGCACATAGAAAATTATATTGTATGAATTGGTATGATGGAGGTGTTTTTGTGCTTAAATTACTGAATATTTTTATGGTCGGTTAATAATTCCATTGTAATATAACACTGACTACTTTCGAGCTTGATTTAAGAATATAAAGCTGACTACTTTGGAGCTTGATTTCAGAGCTGCGATGTTTGTACTTTAGTAGGATTTATACTATTAAATCAGAGCATACATAACACACGGTGGATTTATACTCAGAGACTTAGACGGCAATAGCAAAGAATAATTTCAGAGACACACAAATGGAGAAACAACAAGATTACTCAATCAGAAACAAAGAAATAGATAAAACAATCACTGGAGAATAGAAATCACTTTGCATTACATAACAGGCTTGGGCCTTGGCTTGCTTTCCTTGGCCAAATAAATTAGAAATTTATAGAGGGAGAAGAAGGATCTAGAATCCTGTATGTGATTCAGATGGAGATCTGGAATGATCTAGAAACTAATGGCGGTGTAGAAAGATCTAGAATCCTCGAGATCTAGAAACTAATGGTGGTGTAGAAGGATCTAGAATCCTACATGTGATTCATGAATTTGGGTTCACACTTAACATTCTCCCACTTGAAGCCAAATAAGAGTCATCAAGTCACACTGAGTCCTACCATGCTTCTACATAACTCATGTTTACTTCGTGGTAGAATCTTAGTGAGGATATCAACAGAGTTCCTATCTGTATGGATCCTTTCCAAGGATAATTGTTCTTCCTCCAACACATGCCGAATCCAATGGTACCTTAAGTCAATGTGCTTGGTTTTTGAATGAAATGTTGGGTTTTTCGCCAAGTCAATGGCACTCTGACTATCACAATATAACACATACTTGTCCTGCTTTATTCCTATCTCTCCTAGGAATCGATGCATCCACAACATCTCTTTACAAGCTTCTGTTGCAACTTTGTACTATGCTTCTATTGTAGAGAGGACTACTAGTCTTTGTAGCCTTGACACCCAAGATACTGTTGCACCTGCAAATGTATACAAATAACCCGTAGTGGACTTTCTGGTGTCCATATCTCCAGCCATATCTGCATCTGTAAATCCTTCAAGCACAGTCTCATCATGACCAAAACATAAACAATAATGACTAGTACCCTTGAGATACCTCAAAATCCATTTTACTACTTACCAATGTTGTTTTTCTGGATTGGCAAGGAACCTACTCACTACTCCCATTGAATATGTAATGTCTGATCGTGTGCATACCATGGCATACATCAAACTGCCAACTGTTGAAGCATAAGGAATCTTGCTCATTTTTTCTTTCTCTTTCTCATTACTTGGACATAATTTAATACTCAGCTTGAAGTGGGCTGCAAGGAGTGTACCAACTAGCTTGGCATCCTTCATATTAAACCTGTCAAGCACCTTCTTGATATATTTTTCTTGTGACAACCACAACCTTTCGTTTTTCCTATCACACATAATCCACATGCCCAATATCTGTTGTGCTGGTCCCAAATCCTTCATTGCAAATTTGTTACCCAAATTTTTTTTTAACCTATTGATCTTATTCTTATCATGCCCAACAATCAACATGTCATCCACATATAACAATAATATGATATACTTTCCATGATCATACCTCTTGACATAGACACAATGGTCAGCTTCCAACCTCTGAAAACCATGTTCCAACATGAATGAATCAAATTTCTTGTACCTTTGTCGAGGTGCATGTTTCAACCCATAGAGACTATTCTTCAACTTACAAACAAGGCCTTCTTTGCCTTTTTCTATGAAGCCTTCTGGCTGCTCCATATAAATTTCTTCCTTCAATTCACCATGAAGGAATGAAGTTTTTACATCTAACTATTCACATTCTAGGTCTAAAGTAGCAACTAGACCAAGAATGACCCTAATGGATGACATTTTAACAACATGTGAGAAAATTTCAATGAAGTCAATACCTTCTTTTTGGGCAAAACCTTTCACCACCAACCTTGCTTTATACCTTTCCTTCTTTTCATCACCTTCATGCTTAATCTTGTAAACCCATTTTTTTTGTAGAGCCTTTCTACCTTTTGGGAGGTTTACCAACTCCCAAGTTTTATTTTCCTGCAAAGAGTTCATTTCTTCTTCTATTGTTTTCTTCCACTCTTTACTATGCTCGACTTTACAAGCTTCTTGAAAACAATTAGGTTCACCTTCATCAGTCAACAAAATATAGTTTGAAGGAGGATACCTTTGTGAAGGCTTATGAGGCCTAGAAGATCTTCGAACCAGCTGTGGTGGTGCATTATCGGGTTGAATCTCCTGTAAAAGTTCCTGCAAGATTCCTTCTTCTTGTTGTTCATCATTTTCCACTTGTTGTTCTTCATGCTCGTGAATTTGCTGTTCATTTTCTTGTATTGGTGGTATGTTTTCCTACTGCTCTTCAAACGTGTCAATAACCTTCTTGACCTCCAACTCACCTACAGTCCTCTTGAACATTTATGACTCACTAAATATAACATCCATGCTTCTAATAATTTTATGTTTGACTGGATCCCATAGACAATAACCAAAATCTTCATCCACATATCCCAAAAAAATCCATTTCATAGATTTATCATCTAGCTTAGTTCTATTTTCTTTGGGAATATGTACGAATACTTCACATCCAAAAATTTTCAAGTGAGAATAATTCAAATTCTTACCAGTCCAAACTTCTTCAGGGATACTTCCATCCAAGGCTATATTTGGAGATTTATTTATGAGGTAGCAAGCAGTCCTGAGTACTTCAGCCCAAAAATTCTTCTCCAAACCAGAATTGGACAACATACTTCACACCTTTTCCATAATGGTGTGATTCATCCTTTCTACGACACCATTCCGTTGAGGAGTACCATGCACAGTCTTCTCATGCTTTATGCCAAACCTGTTAAAATATTCCTTAAATGCATTTGAGCAATATTCTCCACCATTATCTATTCTTAAACACTTCAGCAATTTGTTAGTCTCTCTTTCAACACCAGCATGAAATTTTTGAAATATTTCAAACACTTCACTTTTACTTTTTATAGGATATGCCCAAACCTTCCTCGATGCATCATCTATAAATGTTACAAAATATGATGCTCCTCCTAATGATTTGATGTTAACAGGCCCAAACACATCTGAGTGTACCGATTCTAACACATTTTTCTTTCTGTCATGGCCACCTCTAAGGAATGAAACCCTTCTTTTTGTCTACCATATATACAATGCTCACAAAGATCAATATTGTAGGATTTCAAACCTGGAAATAAATTTTTACCAACAAGGAATTTTAAGCCCCTCCCGCTCATATGACCCAAACACTTATGCCATAGATCTGTTGAATTTACTTCTTTTGTGATAGCAGCCAAATCTGATTTTCCTATCAGTGTCTTCAATGTGTATAATGTTCTTTTCTTGGGTCCTTTGGCCATGACCAATGCACCTTTGCTAATTTTCCAATCTCCTTTTCCAAAGCTTGTCGAATACTTCATCATCCAGTCATCCCATAGAGATTAATTCATGTGCATTTCTGGTACATGCCTGACTTGTTTCAACAATATATCTTGTCCATCTTTCACCTTGATCTAGACATCTCCCACTCCAACAATACTGCAAAAATGATTATTGCCCAAATGCACTCTACCATAATCATCAGGATTATATGAAACAAAACGATCTTCGCATGGGGTTACATGGTGAGATGCCCCAAAGTCAAGGATCCAATCAAAGCTAGTGCTAGATGTATATACACATGCATTCTCTACTGAAACAGTAAACAACACATCACCATCTGTGGCTACAACAGTGGTCTCACCTTCATTTGTGTTGGATGACTTGTGATTTGTAATAGATGGTCTTTGATCCTTTTGTCTTTTCTTCCAAAATTGACATTCTTTCTTCATGTACCCAGGTTTTCCATAATTAAAGCAGATGATCCTTCCTCTCCCTGATTTTGATCGGCCTCTCGATCTTGATTTCCCTTGCCGGCCTCGATCCATTCTCCTACCACGATCAGCGAGAGCTAGAGCTTCTCCCCCTGGTTTTCTATAATAGACTTGCATCACAGTTCCTCATTCATTAAACTGATGCTGACATCATCAAACTTCAGGGTCCCTACAGTTGTTGAAGTGCTCATAGCTACAATTAAATTTTCCCAACTGTCTGGCATAGAACACACTACCAAAATAGCTCTAATTTCATCATCTAAAATGATTTTGACAGAGGCAAGCTGATTAGTAATAATATTAAATGCATTCAAGCGCTCAGCAACTGAAGCACCCTCCTTCATTTTGAGATTATAAAGCTTCTTCATCAAGAACACTTTGTTTGATGCCGTGTTCTTCTCATATAGATCATGGAGCTTCTTCCATAATCCTTCAGCCGTCTTTTCTTCGGACACATTGAAATAAACATTATTTGCTAAATATTGGTAGATTGTTGCAATCACCTTTCTATCTAGCTTATTCCACTCTTCATTTGTCATTGATGAGGGATTTTTTGTTGTGCCCTCAATCAAAAAATAATGATCCTTTAAAATCAGTATATCCTCCATCTGTGATTTCCATAGGGAAAAATTAGCCCTGCTCAGCTTATCCATATATGTAATTGCTGTCTCCATTTTCAATCAAATTCACTCCCCAAAACACAAAAAATCTCCACTTAAAAATAAAACTTTAATTATTACTCTTTAGTAATAATGACCTTCCTCTTTTTAAAATACCCTTTTCAAAATTCCTGCTCCTTTTTAAAATATACTTTTCAAAATTCGAACATGTAATTACATATGTTTCATAATAAATATAAAAACATTTATAATGTTTTAACCTTTTCACATTTCACACATACATATGTTGGTTTGAGAAAAAAACTTGACGTATATGTGTAAGCTTGATATAAAAAAAACTTACGAACACCACGTTTCAACTCCAATCTCCACGGGTCTCCACTTTTCAAACTCCAACAACATATACAGATCTCCACATTTGAAACTCCAGCAACATGTTTTAATGAATGCTGCCAGAGCAAGGCGATGGCACTAAGCTGCTTGCATAGTGGATATTCGACTCCAGCTCTGATACCAGTTGTTAAACCAGAGCATACATAACACATAGCGGATTTATACTCAGAGACTTATATGGTAATAGCAAAGAATAATTTCAGAGACATATAAATGGAGAAACAACAAGATTACTTAATCAGAAATAGCAGAATAGATAAAACAATCACTGGAGAATAGAAATCACTTTGCATTACATAACAGGCTCAGGCCTTGGCTTGCTTTCCTTGGCCAAAGAAATTAGAAAGTTATAGAGGTAGAAGAAGGATCTAGAATCCTGTATGTGATTCAAATGGAGATCTGGAATGATATAGAAACTAATGGCGGTGTAGAAAGATATAGAATCCTGGAGATCTAGAAACTAATGGTAGTGTAGAAGGATCTAGAATCCTACATGTGATTCATGAATTTGGCTTCGTGGAGGTGTTTTTGTACAGTCTAGCTTAAATTACTGAGTATTTTTATGGTCGGTTAATAACTCCATTGCAATATAATGCTAACTACTTTGGAGCTTGATTTCAAAATATAAAGCTGACTACTTTGGAGCTTGATTTCAGAGCTGTGATGTTTGTAATTTAATAGGATTTATACTTGAAGAGAAAGGAGAAAAACTTGAAGAGAAAGGTTCCTGAATAATAGAGAATCGACTAGGAATAACAAGCCTCCCTAAAGTCAATTAAGATTAATGCTTAGGGGCTAGGTTAACAACTTCACCCATGTCTACAACCTGACCCGTACATGAATCTAAGTGTAGATATTGCAACAACATCCGCCAATGACATAGACAGTTGGGAGTAACACACTTAATCATACTCTAGTGGGGCTAGTGGTAGTAGGTTCGTGATTTGAATTTGGAAAGAATTTTAATTTTATGGAAATAATTTTATTTAGGTTTTTTTCCAATCAAAACTAAAACAATAATTCAAATGTATAAAAATGTTAAAAATTTGTATTTGTTTTAATTTTATGAAGATACCAATATTTTGTATATGTATTTTGTTTCCTATTTGTACATAAATATATCTAGCTATTAAAATCCTAATATTTGGTTAAATATGTTCATCTAATTATTAACTTAAATTAATAATATTTTAATTTTGAATTTCGAAAACTTTCAATTTTGGAAACATTTTTTTTTTTATATTTTGAATAAAAATAAAAATTATATAATTATTAAAATATAACATATATATTTTTTATATATAAATTATTGCTCCCAATTTCTTAGGTTGGCCGAGTGGCTCAACTCTAAGTCATGTGAATGCGATGTGACTGTGTGTTGTGCTGAGCCGGAAGGGGTGGAGAGTTGGCCTTGGCCCCGATCTTATCATTAAATATCACTTAACCTTCGATTTTTATCCCGAGAGGGGCAAGGCACATGGTACTCCTTCCGCGCCCCGTCCCTCGATCATATAACGATAATGTGACCTGAATCGGAGGATCATATTATATGCCATATGACTGAACCAAGGGGCAAAGGAACAACAACACGACCCTATTGGCATGCTTAACCATTTGATAATTTACACTATTTTCAGCGGATTCATCATCGAACACGCACAAGTTTGTTTCCTTGCAGAAACTCTAAAGGCAAAATTGGAATTTTGATAGAGGGTCAATTTTGCATGACAGTTAGCATGGAAATGAAGAAGGAGGCCTAACATGGCCATTGCTTAGCCTTTTGAGCCAAGAAGAGCCTACACAAAGGTTTTTGGGTGTTCTCGACAGAATGACAACATATTTTTGTGATTTGAACATCGCATTTTGATGTAATTGACATTTTGAGCATATAATTTAAAGGGCCAACATTCAAAGTTGTACCTGAAGATGTAGCCCAGGAGGGGTGAACTCCATCATTAATTTTTATTTTATGCTGTTGCATTTTATATATTTTCCATTGTAAAAAATTGGAAAACTTAACTAAATTTACTAAGTTTATGTGCTTTTGCAATTTGGATCCATTGCCTACAAGACATAAACTAGTTTACAAACTTTTACAAGAAACCTTCAATTTTTAATTTCACATCAATTTGGTATCAGAGCATGGTTTTTCTAAAGGTTTGAAAACTTTTCCAATTGTTTCCTTGAATTATTACAAGGTCTAAATTGAGAAGAGGAGAATGTGTTTGAAGAACCAAACCCTCAAATTGGTTCAAGGAGGTCTGAAACTCCACAAACTCCGCCAGTTATAGCACATGAAGAAAAACAAGAGTTGATGTCTGGGGTTGAGGGAGCTTTTAGAAAGGATTTCTATGATATGTATGAGATGATAAAGGTGTTGTACAATAAGAGGATAACAAGGTTGCAAGGTGAAAATTCAAATCATCCAAAGGTAATGGTGGTGATGGGTGCAAGCGCCTCCATCTACACATCCATCCTCACCTTCTTCATCTCATAGACCTACTCCTCCTCCATCTCCAAAAGGACATGCTAAGTCTCCTTTGATTAAATTGATGTCAAATTTGAATTTCCTATGCACAATAGGGAAGTAAATGTTGAAAAGTTGGATAATTGAATTCGAAATATTGAAGTTTATTGCAGCATTCAAAAGATTGATTATGATGTTATAAAGATCTACCCTGATTCTCTTCGTTTGGAGAGTGCAACCTTCATCTAGTGGGAGGCCAAAATTCAAGAAGATTTGAAGAAATGTGGTAAAATTATCTCTTCTTGGAATTATTTTATAGCTTACGACACTCAAAGTTACTTGGTCACAACACAACAATTTTAATTCAAAATTAATTTGGTCATGAAATATCACATGAATCTTATCTATGTGACACTTTGGACACAACATAACAGTTCTCACTCAACATTAGTATGATCATGACAAATCACATCAATCTTATCTATTAGTTTGATCATGAAAAATCACATCAATCTTATCTATATGACAACATAACATTTCTCACTCAACATTAGTTTGATCATGACAAATCACATCAATCGTATATATTAGTTTGATCATGACAAATCACATCAATATTATCTATATGATAAGTTGCGCTTTTTCAAAAAGAAAATTCTCAAACTTTCATTCACATGAGGGCAACATTCTTACTTTATTCAACCAATTTAAAAAATAAAGCAGTTCTACCTTTTGACGTTATGATGACATAATTTTTTCATCGATAATTATTGTTTTTTGAAAATTATAAAATGTAAATTACAATAATTTATTATTAAACTTTATTGTTCATTTCACTTGTTTTTTTAGCATAGGTAGTAATTTATTTTTCCATATATAATTAAGTCGTAAGGTGTTCCCCTCTGAAATCAACTCTCTTAACTACTTTTTTGTCATCACTTTGCGCCCATCAATATTTTGTTAGATAAATAGTTTATCCTCACCCGTTGATTTGAATTGGTCGGTGACGGTTGGGACTCGCTCAACAGTTCCTTCTTTCCTGGACTCGCTCGATCATTCCTTATTTTCCCTCATGTAACTGCAAAACCAGGAGACACTCAATAACAACACGATAGCTCAAGGGATGGAGAAGAAGATGGAGATTTTGTCATTGGCCACGGCAATGCCAAGCTTGGAATTCCTACCCGAAATGGCTTAGATGCTGCTGTGAAATCACATGACAGACGACATAGAATTAAGGTTTTAAAGTGCAGTTCTACAGATTTACCACTCTTTTCAGCCCCGGGTAATGGCCAAATCCATGGAAGAAATTTTGCAGCAAATGCAGAAAAAGACGGAGATTTTGCCAATGGCAACAACAATTCCAAGCGTGGAATTACCACCTGTAATGGCTTAGATGTTGCCATTAAATCACATGGCAGATGATGTAGAAATAAGGATTTAAAGAGAAGTGGCACAAATTTACCACCGGTTTCAACCCTAGACGATGACCAAATCCATGGAAATGATATTGCAGTGAATTCCTTAAATTCTCCCTTCACTGTTCCCGATTTCGGATTCTTGAAGGAATCCATCTTGGAACAATCTAAATCAGGATTTTCAGAGCAAACTAAAGCGGCGCACAGGTTTATTCAATGCCATGCAAAGAAATCTATTTTTCTATTGCCAGAAGATGATAGTAATAATAACACCAAGAAAGATGAGCTAGCTTCCCTGGATAGTGAGAGAACCATACGAAAACAGACGATTCTTTGATTTTCCTAGAAGCAACAGATATGGATGCACATGAAAATGGAGTTATGGGTATTGATCAAGTGGATTTGGCCGACCTAAAGGATGGGGTTTCGGTTTCTTTACTAGGGTCACGAAGATCAATTGTCGTGAATACGCTAACAAATCTAGAAGACGTTTCAAATATGTGCAACAATTGGGGTTCTCCTCCTGAGTTGAGGTAGTAGACTATGAATGATAGTTTGAATGTTAAGGCCAAATCTTGCATGAAATGCATAGTTGAGAATGAAATAGCAAAAGATCAGACATTGAATGGGGTCGCTTCTCCAAGTTGTGGATCAGAACCACAACATCAACCTGACAAGGATGCAAATAAGGGAAGGGTTGGTTTCGGAGATCCCCAGGCACTGATGGATTAGGAGCATGTGATTGCTCACAGCTCCAAATATCCTACATATGTTGGGATTTCCCCATTCGAATATTTTTCAGTGAAATATATGGAGGTAGTTCTCTGCAAAGCACAACATCATTTAGAAATGATAAAAAGAAACAAAGGGTTTATAATACAATGTTCCATGTTCCCTGGAGATGTGAATTGCTTATTGATGTAGGATTTTTTGTGTGCCTTGATTCCTTTATATCATTATTGACTATCATGCGAGCAAAGATAATGGTATTCACATGGATATGCTTGATGATCAATCCCAGAGGCTGTGTGATGATGAGATTTCTGACATAGGATGCTTAGTCATATTGATTTGTGGAATGGAACTTCTCCAAGTAACAAATATTAGTCTCATTTACCATTTTATCAAAGGACAAGCCATTGTCAAAATTTATGTGGTGTTTAATATACTAGAGATATTTGATAAACTCTGCCAGTCATTTGGAGGGGATGTGCTTCAAGTGCTATTCAATTTAGTAGAGGGAGTTACAAGTAGCTCTAAAGAATCTATGGCATTTGAGACTGCACATTTCATTCTGGACCAAACGATAGTTGTTGTTGCATTCATCCTCTATCATTTTAGCCCAAGCAATTACTCTATTAGTTGCAATCATATCTCACAACAATGCCTTGTTGCCACTACTTAAGTCAAATAATTTTGCGGAGATTAAGAGAAATGTTTTCAAACGTGTGAGCAAAGAGAATCTGCACAAGATAGCATATTATGATACTATGGAGAGGTTCCATATCACGACATACATCATATTTATATTGGCTTAAAACATTTTGGAGGTAGAAAATGCATGGATTTGGAGTTTTACAATGAATGCATGGATGATTTGGTGCTGCGAAATTCTCGTGGATGTTATTAAGCATGCATTTCTTGCAAAATTTAACGATATAAAACCATTTGCTTATTTCCTGTTTGTAATTTTCTCTTAAACCATTAAATAATGATGAATTAATGTTTCCATGTTCATGTTCAAACTATGTTAATACTTTTTAGTTCCTGTACAAGCATGGTTGCAGCTTTGACAAATGAGAGTTCTACAAGCAAGTCTATCTATTTTTCTCACTGCACATCAGGGATGATCTATATAACACATTTGTTGGCGAAAGAGCCTGAGAAATTGACAGGCCCACTTCTGGATAATACATATGTTACACTGCTTAAGGGAAGAAATGCGTGGTATGGTCAACGAATTCAAATGGAGAAATTAGGCCAGACATGGGGGACATCATACAAGGAAAAGGAATGATACAGGTTTAAATACAATTTTTAGCTGAGGCAATATTTTTCTTTTTCTCTTTTATTTATTGCCGCAATACATGTTTCATAGTTTAAATGAGACATAGCAACCACAAAGTGGGAAAAATGCTTTTGGAAATCTTCCAAGGAGACCCATAAGCTTTTTAGCAGTCCTTGGCATGATTTAAAAGTAAGTTCATAATCCAAAGTTGGAAAAGTATTTATGGTTGGCAATGCGGTATCAAAATCCATATTGCAGAAACATGAATGGCTACTTTCTGTTTTTCATAATATAGGGTGTATCAGTCATGGAAGCATTCTATGAATTGCTTTGCCAACTGAGTTTAAGTGTCATGCACCCAAAGAGAAAAAAGGATGTGGTTCCTATGGAGCTATGTCCCGTTCTTAAGACTCTGTACAATATCCTTATAAAAAGGTAATATTTTTCTATTTGCTTGTAAGGTTTCAATGTAGAACAATCTTGTTACGAATGTCATATTTAAGAATGTTGTCTTGCGAAAGTGTCAATAGGACATCTGATTCCCTTTCCCCTAAACATGATCAAAGTTTATAATTTTTGAAATCTTGGCATGGGTAATAATTTATATTCTACATTTGAGAAAGGATTGACTGGACCAATTTTAATCTCTTAATGCAGGGAAGCATTGGGAGAAGTTATATTACAAGCCTTGGGAGATGAGAATATGTATTATCCACGTCATCCTATTGAGATTTCTTCAATAAATAAATGCTCCATGCTTCAGTTTCCATGCACTCTGAAGATAGTCCAACTTGACAGGGAGTCAATTCTAGAGTGTTAAGATAATAAATTACGATATTTTTTGAGGGGGTGCTAATGTCGTCAGAGATTTTCTTCAGTGACTAAAAATATAGTTATCCCTTCATTTGAAGTATTTTTTCATGATTGTGTAACTGCGCAATTGTTGTTCTAATCGATAGAACAACAATGCATTCTTGTATAAAAATGGTTGTTGGTATTGGCTAAAAGATTTAGGTAGATTGGGTAAGTATAGGCATTTACCTTATCTAGTTAGTGATCAATTGTGTATAATCAAAGTTATCAATTGCTTATAATCAAATAAGGAAGAGCACTTGCTGAGCAATATTTCCCTTGCTATTTTGTATATTGCAAATCAAACCCTACATTTTACCCAATTTACTCGTGCGCAAAAATTGAACATTTATACTCTCCATCTTCCCCATCTAAGGGAAATGTGACAGAAAAGCTACAGAAGTTTGCAACATTATAAGTGATCCTAATCTAATTTGTTTACAAATACCTAGTACTTAAAAATAAATAGAAGCCACCTAATGTCCAATTGCAATGGGTGTTGTGGGTAAGGCAGTCCTCTCAATTGCTAAATTTAACAGCCAACAAATATTACCTATTTAGTAGAAAACAATGGTCTCATGGTTGCTTCTTTCGCTTTCATTCATTTCCTGTGACAAATTTTGTATAGTTTCAATGGTTTTAGGTTAAGATTTGAATTTTGGCTATCATGCCCAATAATAGTGATTGAGCGTTGCAACTGGCATCTCATAGCATTGCATAAACATACAATTTGTTTCACAGGCATTCATTATTCCTTAAGTTGTTATCATTCTTGTTTGTAATCTTCTCTTAAACCATTAAATAATGATGAATTAATGTTTCCCTATTCTTGTTCAAACCATGTTAATACTTTTTAGTTGTTGTATAGGCATGGTTGTAGCTTTGACAAATGAGAGTGCTACAAGAAAGTCTGTTTATTTTTCTCACTGCACGTAAAAGATGATCTATATAACACATTTGTTGGCAGAAGAGCCTGAGAAATTGACAGGCCCACCTCTGGCTAATACATATGTTACACTACTGAAGGGAAGAAATGCGTGCTATGGTCAATGGATTGCAAAGGGAGAAACTAGGCCAGATATGGGGGACAACATACAAGGAAAAGGAATGATACAGGTTTAAATCCAATTTTGAGCTCATGTAATATTTTTCTTTTTCTCTTTTATTTATTGTCGCAATACATGTTTCATAGCTTAAATGAGACATAGCTACCACAATGTGGGAAAACTGCTTTTGGAAAGCTTCCAAGGAGACCCATAAGCTTTTTAGCAGTTCGTGACATGCTTTAAAAGTAAGTTCATAATCCAAAGATGGTAGAGTATTTATCGTTGGAAATGCAGTATCAAACTCCATATTGCAGAAACATGAATGGCTACTTTCTATTTTTGATAATATAGGGTGTATCAGTCGTGAAAGAATTCTATGAATTGCTCTGCCAGTCGAGTTTAAGTATCATGCACCCAAAGAGAAAAAAGGAGGTGGTTCCTGTGGAGCTATGTCCCATTCTTAATACTCTGTCCAATATCCTTATAAAAAGGTAATAATTTTCTATTTGCTTGTAAGGTTTCAGTGTAGAAAAATCTTGTTACGAATGTCATATCCAAAAAAAAATTCTTGTGAAAGTGTCAATAGGACATTTGATTCCCTTTCCCCTAAAGAGGATCAATTTTTATAAATTTTTAAATCTTGGCACGGGCAATAATTTATATTCTACATTTGAGAAAGGATTGACTTGAGCAATTTTAACCTCTTAATGCAGGGAAGCATCAGCAGAAGCTATATTACAAGCCTTGAGAGATGAGAATATGTATGATCGATGTCATCGTATTGAGATTGCTTTAGTAAATAAATGCTCCATGCTTCATTTTCCATGCACTTCGAAGACAGTCCAACTTGACAATGAGTCAATTCTAGAGTGTTAAGATAATAAATTGCAACATTTTGTGAGCGGGTGTTAATTTCTTCATCGTATTGAGATTTCTTCAGTAAATAAATGCTTCATGCTTCATTTGCCATGCACTCCGAAGACAGTCCAACTTGATAGGGAGTCAATTCTAGAGTGTTAAAATAATAAATTACGATATTTTGTGAGGGGGTGTTAATGTTGTCAAGGATTTTCTTCAGTGACCAAAAATATAGTTGTCCCTTCATTTGAAGTATTTTGTCATGATTGTGTAACTGCACAATTGCTATTATGCTATTATGATCGATAGAACAACAATGCCTTCTTGGATAAAAATGGTTGTTGGTATTGGCTAAAATATTTAGGTTGAGTAGTGTGCTATTGGTTTATGGGTTTATCACTGTGTAAGCATGGAAGTGAACTCTTCACTCATCATGAGGGAAAATGGAATAACAACAACAATGTGTGAAAGTGTGAAGACTCATTGTCCCTACTGATGATTGAAGAGTTCACTAAAAACAAAATGCATTGATGTTATTTCTTTTCTTATATTTATGTATGTTGGTCTTTTCTTATATTTATGTCTTACAAAGTTTCTTTTGTAGCATATGGTGGAAATGCTAGTTAGGTTAATTCTAAATCCAAGCTAACCATAGAAGAACAATCTTCCCACCATTAAAATGTTATAATCAAATTGTGCGAAATTCAACTGAGGGCAAAGATATTATTGATAGTTATTTTATCATTTTTCTGTGGCATACGTACGTTTCATATGAATCATTTACCTTAGTGCAAACGTTGCGATGGACGACACCTAGATAGTAGATGGGATGCCCATACTGTTCATGTGTACTGAATGCTATATTGATTAGTTTTTCATCATACAGGTGAAGGGGTCTCTTTAATTCCAATGCCCAAGCATAGTTACCAAGTTCAAGTTCAGCCGTGTTGGCGAAAAAAATATGGAAATTTGTCAATTTGGTAGGTTACGGTTGATTATTTGGTACGAAATATCAATTTCTTGATTAAATAAAAAACACAATTTATTATGAATTGATTTATTTTGAAATAGTATTGCTTGCCATGTGAGAAATGTGTAATGATTTTTTATACAATGCATGTTTGATATTTTTCATAGTGAATATTTTTACATAAACACTCTGGTATATAAAATTATTGGTATATAAACTTCGAGCTAATCAGGTATGTTATGTGTATTATGTATGAGTATTATGTATGATTTGTAGTACAGAGGGCCAAGAACCTTTAATAGGAACATCATACCAAGGCAAAACCAGGGAGAGATGGCAAAAACGTTGTGAGCCTAACCCGATCAATTCCTACTCAACTGGAATAATATTTTGATCTTAGGTCAACATGTTTTTATGGTTTATAATCCTTACGGTTATCATTGTGGTTCTCACGGATTATTCACTTTTGTAATATTATACTTTCTGGTCTAAGGATCGTTCAATAAAACAAGAGTCGGGCTAACCTCGGTATAAAATTATGTATCCTCGCATTCGATTCTCATTGAGTGTACTCTACCGTTTCTGCTGAGATGTGGAGTCCTCAGGTTTGTACCTTTCCTCTGCTCTGAATTACTTCAATTACTTGAACCTTTTTGCAGGCATGTAGATTTTGGAACTTCTTGAGAACATACATTCCTAGAGTGTTCCCATAAATGTTGTTATCCTCAACCATGTCTCACATTTACCTGATGTGTATGGTATCCATGCTAGCAATCTGAGTTGCTAACACATTAATTAAAATTCTAAGGTTGTGCCGATTATCACTACATTGTCTATAATTGAATACATATAAACTGTGTAGATTAGCAGTAACTTTTGAGAGTTAAAATTGGTTACATAGTATTAAGTTGTAAATTGTCTATAATTGAATACATTTAAACTGTGTATATTAGCAGTACGTCTGTATGTGACTTTTGAGAGTTAAGAATGGTTAGATAGTATTAAGTTGTAAATTTTTTATTTTAAATGTTTGAATGGAGTACGACAAGGTCAGAAGGTTTGAGGGTTTTTTAATATAGTAAGTTAGACCGGAAAAATGTAAAAATGTAAATGGAATGCTCAAGGTTAATTTTATTTGAAAATTAAGTAAGAACAAATATGAAATAAACAAATCAGCCCTCCGATGAGACTAGTTCACTATGAGACTGCTTACAAAAGGTATTTCTATTCACCACTTAGAAATAAATCTTATAAGTTTGGTGAGGAGTTTAAACAATTCCCTACGAAATAGGATCCAAATCCTAAATAAAATAGCTCAATCTCAACAAACAACAAGAAGTAATTATTAATGAATTAATATATAGAGCTAACTATATTTATCCATTATTTCCAAGTCTCCCCTTTAATATAGAAATGAAACATAACACCTTCTAGTCTTAGTCTTAGCCAGGCTTTACAATTTAACCTTACAGTTTCAATTTTACCTTTCTTGTCATTAAGTAATGATAACACTTCTTCCTCATGACACAATTGGGTTGTAGCAATACTTCATTAGATTCTTGAGGCCAGGATTTGACCTCAATAGTTACAGATTCTTCAATACATACATAAGTGGGTTGTTGTGCTTTGTCATAACTGATTTGGCTTCAATAGTTGCAGACTCTTCAATACATGTATAAGTGGGTTGTTGTGCTTTGTCATTACCTTGGTCTATTACTTGTTTGGTGGATTGTTTCCACATTAAACTATAGTAATGCCTAATTTCTTCGAGACTCGAGTGCACCACAATCCCATGAACTTCTTTAGATGTATTAGGTATTGTTTCAATCTACATGGCACCTGCATCATTCATGGATTCTTCATTTTTCTCATTTTCAAGAGCCTCACTGTAATGCCAATTACTTATTTTAGACCTTCATCAATCTATTAAAGGGACATTCCAAGCCATTCTTCAATAAATTTTATCTTTGCATCATAATCAAGGTTGACATATTCAATCGTGTTTGTTCCTTTAATTGTTGCTATGATTTCACTTTATTCATCAAAAGAAAAAAACAATTTATCAATCAATTTCTTTTTGGATATAGCCTACAATTCATTTCCATAACACAAATATCCATTATCAAATTTAATTGCAAATTCCTCTTTCTTCAATTCATCAGTTGTTGTTGAGTCCTCCATGGTTTTTCTCTCTACAATCTATCCACCTTTCTATAAATTTGGTACTAAAGATACACCTTCATCTTTGTCAGCATTCTAACTGCATTCCATTTCGAGCTGATTCAAATCTATATTTTTCATTTCATATTTTGCCTCTTCCCTATGATACTTCCTCCTGAATTGTTTGAATTCTCTTTTGAATTGTTTGAGTCTTTTTTTTTTTTCTGACCCATCGCTACAATGCATGATCCTCATATTTTCTACAATGTATTTCATGGCAATCAGTAAATAACGATAAATTTCCTTATGAATTCCCTTCAACAATAGCTGATAACAATAAAAATAAAAACTACCAACAAATCTAAAACAATGCTCACCGCACCACTTAAGACGGGACCTGAACCAGAACTGGAAACAAACTTATTCAAAACCCACAACTTTGGACTTCATACATATATATTGATTTCAACCCAACATATAGTTATATGCAACGAATTACTACAGGAAGGAAATGTTTTCACCGCAGGGAACTAAATATCAAAAAAATTATTTTTACTTCGAGTTGAGTAAGAAAATACAGCACTCGACTTATAATAGTTGTAAGTATAATACGATACCAATCTTAAATTACAGAAAATTCTCATTGATCCTCTACACTTTAACCATTATGCAACACGTGAGAACTAAAAGTGAAACACTCTTTGGTAATCTGAGGCAGCATAAATGTTATGGAGAAAGAAAGGAAACACACTATGGAAACAGAATGGGAAGTCAACACTCCTTTTAAGGAATGAGCTAAGATAGGGACAGATCTAAACAACAACATCCGTACAAAAACCTTCATGCGGCTCCAATAGTGTTGCAGTTACACGCTAAATACTATGCTTTGCAACTCTGAACAAGTCTCACTGTTGATCTGCGCTCTTTAACAACTCACATGGCAGCCACAAGCCACAATTATTTCCAAGATGGTTTAACTGGTCATTGTCTCCATGCCCACCATGGTTTCTGTACGCCTCAACTGTGGCCAACATGACACCCCATTCAGCTGTTAGAAAACAATAAGAGTCTGCTACGAGGAAATCCACACTCACAGCACACTATTCACTTATCAGTTAGCTCACCAATCACTGATTGGTAGCCACAGCAATCACTAACTGGTCATCTCTTCCACATTGGCTCACTCATCATATCTCATATGCACATTTCTACTCCAAAAACTCTTCATGCACACAATGTTCAATCTGGGGTTTCCTGGCACAACCAACCTCAATTCTTCACACGCAGCATACGCAATGCTTACAACAACTTTCAATGTAGACACTTAATGTTCAACACAACAACTTCCACACTCAAGCGCTCTCACACAATCCATATGCACAAAAATTGCATATGGACCCTTCAATGAAAGCCAATTAAATTAGGGCTTGCATGTAGAATGAACCTTTCTAATTTACTAGGCCTCACAAGTGGTATTAGAGCCTCTGTTCTGGGCCTTAATGAACCACCACAACAGAAAAAAAAGAAAAATAATAAAATTATATATATATATGCACACACACATAGGAAAAGTACATTAAAATAAAAAGTGATTCATTGAATTATGGGAACAACACGTTGATTGAGCTAAGGGGTATATTGAGAAAGATCATTGAGAACACCCCTGTTATTCCAATAAGAGATGCGTTGTATGTAGAACTGGGGAAGGAGCCTTTCCAACCACTATTCCATTCATGGAAGTTATACAAAATCTACAATGGGAGTTGGCACATCTAAGGAACAATAATGAACATATGATATGTTCCAGTGAGGAATAAGAAATAATAATTAGAAGTTTAACGCAGAAATCAAGTCAGAGAACAGTGGAACTGTTAGGTCCCTATAAAACTAGTGATTACCCCATTACTATTGTAGTTGTATCCCTTATTAATATTGTTGTGCCCCTATTGTTCCCATATTGTTATTAGTGCGCCCCATAGAAACCCTCTATTGTTATTTTTGTGTCTTTATATTATTATTGCTAGGTTGGCTTGGTTATATTGTGACTCCTTAGACTCCTATATATAGAAATGAGGTTTTTTCATTTGAATCATCAAAGAATCATTTATTTGTGTAATGTAAAGGAGGTTTCCCCCTTGAAGAGACTGAATTCTAAGATGTTGATCTATCTTTTCTATCTTTTTGTGAGCTGGTTTCATAATATTTGGTATCAGAGCTTTGGATTCTAGGGTTTCATTGCTCCAAATAGGTCATAGTGGCATTTTCGCTATAACTTTCTTTTGCAACGTTTCAGAAGCGAAAAACAAAACCCATTTGATACGAAATCGCACTGAACCTCGGGTCTGAATTTCAGAGCTTTTCACGCTATATTTGTGGAGATATGATCTGAGGAAGTTAGTCTTTTTGTAGACTCCTCAATTACATTCCAAACAGGTGACTTGGGGAAAATCATCATAGATTTCTCTCTGAGCATCAAATTGAAATTTCGTAAGAAGGTATAGAAAGAGGAAAGACTATAGTTTCTTTTTTATAGAGACAAAGGTTGAAACAAGGACACGTGGCACGTCATACAAGTTTGTTCTACTGAATTAGTCTATAATCAGGTCACTGTGGGAGATTTGGCATAACTCTTCCTTGGAGAATATAATTTGGATCAGACTGATGGCATTGGAAAGAGGACACAGAGGGCTACTATAGGTTGCAACTTCAGAACTGGATGATCCGAAATTATAGAGATACATCAAAAGCAATATCAAGCTCCTACAAAGTGAAAAAAAGGTGTGTAGATTTTTTTAAATTTTTGCTTAAGTTTGGTTTGAAAAATTATTTTGAAGGAATTCAAAGGGCATAGTAGAGCATTATTATCGGTAATTGATGCCCCGATGAAAGAAAATGCAAACACCTAGTAAGCAACCTGAAAGCTCTAGCATGACTCATGAAGAAGAGGAAGAAATGCTACATGATATATCAAAATTACAAGACCAAGTGCAACAAATGTTACTCTCACAAAAGCTAACAGAAGCTAAGATAAATGGCGTGGAATCTAAGTTAAAGGGCGTGGAAGCCAATATGAATGGTGTGGAAGCTAAGATGGACAATTTGAAGATAGATTTGAAGACAGATTTCAAGATAGACATGGCAGATTTGAAGACAGATTTGACAAATTTTCTACAAGAAATTCTTGCTAATGGCGAAAGGGTAGTAAAGGAAACTCATGATGCGAACAAAAGAAATGTTAATCATGATTTCATGGACTCTAATGTTGGATCGAAGATGCACAATATTTCAAAAATCGATATGGCAAGGATCCCGCAATATGGATATTACAGATGGAGAAATTTTTCGATCTCAATAATGTGCAAAACACACAAAAGGTACGTATTGCAACTTTAAATTTGGAACCAAATTAGTTTGTATAGTATCAATGGATTTGCTCTCGTAAAAAAAATATCACTTGGGCAATTTTTATGGAAGAATTGATAGCACATTATGAGGATACAAAAAGCAACACTTTTTTTAGCCAATTGATAAGTCTCAAACAAAAGGGTTCAATAATGGAGCACATTGAGTAGTTCCAAAAATTGAACATAAGGGTAAAAGATATTCCAGAGGAGCATAGGATTGATGTGTTCATAGGGTCTTTAAAGGATAATATCCAACATGATGTTCGCCTTTGGGAACCTGATTCATTAGAGAAGGCATTCAGGTTAGCAAGAACAATGGAAAGCAAAATTATGGCAACCAGGAACATACCACTCACAACTATAAAGACGGAAGTGTTGTTGCCCCTAGTCTTCCACAACCTA
>APFE030058562.1:98269-111195 GCA_000404065.3 Pinus taeda
TCATGATAGCATTAAATACTTTTTAGAACAAAGATTATCCTCTGAAGAGCAACAAAAGCGGGTCACAAAGATGTTGGTTTATGACTTTGAAATCATCTACAAAAAAAGGAAGCAAAATGTGGTGGCAGATGCACTCTCAAGAAAGGATGAGGATGTGGAAGCATTTTTGTGTGCCATTTCTATTATCCAACTAGATTGGATAAACGAACCAAGGGAGGAATGGAAGAATGATGAAGAAGTGTGAGCACTTATTTGAAAGTTACAACAAAATTCCAGTACATCTGATGCATTTACTGGAAAAATGATTCGTTATGGTACAAAGAACCACTTAGACCTCTGTAAGAATTCCCAACTCAAACAAAATATTCTTATGGAATTGCACACTTCTCCCTTAAGAGGGCACTTAGGATTTCTAAAAACTTACCACAGGGTTAAGAAGGGACTTTTTTGGGATGGCCTTAAATCAGATATTCAAAAGTTTGTGGTGGAATGTTTGGTTTGCTAACAAAATAAAGTTGAAATAATTAAGAACCCGGGTCTATTACAACCTTTATCCATTTCAAGCCAACATTGGGAGGAGGTTTCAATGGATTTTATGACAGTTTTACCCAAGTCTGAGGGAAAGAGTGTCATCATGGTGGTAGTTGATAGACTTACCAAGTATGCACACTTTTGTGCATTATCACATCCATTTAAAGCCAATACAGTCTCTACTGCATTTATGGAAAAAATTCAAAAGCTACATGGAAACCCAAAGATTATTGTAAGTGACAAAGATCCCATTTTCACTGGAAATTTTTGGACATAATTATTTTCTTGTCTCGGTACTTAGTTAACTCATAGCTCATCTTATCATCCTCAATCTGACGGGCAAACTAAGATAGTAAACAAATGTTTGGAAGGATATCTTCGTTTCTTTGTATCTGATACCAGACGCAATGGGTCAAATGGTTGCCTCTGGCTAAATGGTGGTATAACACTTCCTTCCATACATCAACAAAAATGACTCCATTTATGGCACTTTATGGATATCAGCCACCATCCATCACATCATATTTAAGAGAAAATTCTAAGGTTCAAGCAATGGAATATCACATCGAGCATCAACAACAAGACCTCAACTCTTAAAGGATAACCTCGTGTTGGCGCAAAAATAGAATGAAACAACAAGCAGATCAACATCACATCGAAAGAGTTTTGATGTAGTGATGGGGTATTCCTATGCCACACATATAAACAAATGTCCCTCAAGCAGCTAAGAAGGATAATAAATATCACCAAAGTTTATGTCCGTACAAGTGTTGCAAAAGATTGATACTATGGCATACAAATTGGAGCTTCCTGCAACTTCTCAAGTGCACCAAGTTTTCCATGTTTCATGTTTAAAGAAGGTTATAGGTGACAAGCTCCCAGTTCAAACAATATTTCCAAAATTTGATGAGGAAAAAAAATTATATTGGAACCGGAAGCAGTCACAGAAACAAAATCTCGACAGCTACGAAATCGATCAATTTCAGAGTATCTCATCAAGTGGAAGAACTTATCCGTTGAAGATTCCACATGGGAGGATGAGAATTTTATACAGAAACATCCGGAACTACTCAAGCATTAAGGACAACACTTTTTTGAAGGAGAGGGGCATGTTAGGTCCCTATAATACTAGTGATTACCCCACTACTATTGTAGTTGTATCCCTTATTAATATTGTTGTGCCCCTATTGTTCCCATATTGTTATTACTGTGTCCCATAGAATCCCTCTATTGTTATTTGTGTGCCTTTATATTATTATTGTTAGGTCGGCTAGGTTATATTGTGACTCCTTAGGCTCCTATATATATAAAGAGATTTTGTCATTTGAATCATCAAAGAACCATTCATTTGTGTAATGTGAAGGAGGTTGCCCCCTCGAAGAGGTTGAATTCTAAGGCCTTGATCTATATTTTCTATCTTTTTGTGAGCTGGTTTCATAACAGGAACCGGGGATATTGAAAGGAAAAAGGATAAAACTTGAAAAATACAATAGTGAATTAGGGGAGTCAGATAAAACCTATTTCTGAAAGTCTAACTAGACAAGATAGTCAAAAATTCAAGGAGAATTCTGAAATATAAAAGCCCCTACTTTTGATGGGGAAAAGGAGGAGGATGTGAAAGCTTGGTTATTAAATATGACTAAGTATTTTCAAGTTTATGACTATGAGAGAAACCTGAAAGCGAGGTTAGTTTTTTATCAAACATAAGGAAAATATGCCTTATCATGGAAAGAGGCAAAGAATGTACAAGGATTGAAGGAAAAGTTAGTATTATGGGAGGACTTCTTTAAACACTTTAAAAATCTCTACTTGAGTGAGTAATATTATGATGACTACACCAAAGAGTTTCATGAGCTAAGGCTAGGTCAGGTCACCATAGGTGAGTTTGTATCCAAATTTACCAACTTACTGAGATATGTTCCATATATCAAGGAGGAAAAAGCTAAAGTGTAACAATTCATAAACTGCTTGCCTACCATGTACAAGGAAAAAATCGAATTTGATAACTTGAAAAACATGGATGAGGTGGTGAGAAAGGAACGTTTATGCTACCAGCATTAAAGTAAGGGTGAAGGGTCCAAGATTTGGCTGAATAAGGATAAGACCAAAATGGGAGGAAGATGACCAAAACCAAGGTATCTTAAGAATTTCGGTAGGGATCATCAGCAGAAAAGGTTTGACAAGGTGGCTATAAATCAACAAGAAACTCCCCAGGTAGGGTCACAAATGATTGATTTGAACGTTAGGAAAGGTAATGGAGACAAGGAGAAAGAATTGCTCAAATGTTGGGGATGTGGTGAGCCTCATTTATTAAGAGATTTACCCCACAACCACAAGTTTGTAAAAAATACACAAGTTGTTCATGAGGCTACTATAGTGAATGACATGACCATGAGAATTCCAAGGATAAGCACAACCCTAAAGGATAAACAATAAGAACAACAGTCCCCAATGATTGCGCTAGAAGGTATTCTCACCAACCACCCTGTCTCTGTTTTAATTGACCCAGGAGCTAGTCTAACCAATGTTGGACCACAAATAGTAGAAAGATGTAAACTGAAAATAGAAAAATATAAAATAGCTTGGCTGGTACAATTGGCCACTAGTACCAAGAGAAAGGTCACTAGCTAGGTGAAACAATGTCAATTAAATTTAAATGGATACTTAACCACAATATATTTAAATGCACTCCCCCTTGGGTCTTTTGACATATTAATCAGAATGGATTGGCTGGAGTGGTAGGAAAAACTTATAAATTGCCTAGAAAAAACTGTAACTTGTGTAAACTAGCATGGACAAACCCACATCATTCAGGGTGTCCCAAAACCAATCTCAATTAGCCAAATTATTGCCTTGCAAATGAAGAGTGCTCAGAAAAGATGTCAAATATTTATGGTTTAGGTAGAAGAAACTTAGCAACAAAATAAAGAGTTGAAAGAAAATTTTGTTCCAATTATTAATGATTTTTGAGATGTTTTTCCCGAGGAGATTCCCAGTTTACCACCCCATCGATATATAAACTTCTCCATAAACTTGGTACCTAGTGCAACCCCAGTGTCCATATCACCTTACATGATGAACCCACCGGAATTAATGGAGATGAAGATGCAGCTACATGAGCTCCTAGATAAAGGGTATATTAAGCATAGTGTGGCACCATTGGGAGCATCTATACTTTTTGTTAAGAAAAAATATGGTATATTTAGGATGTGTATTGACTATTGTCAACTAAACCAACTGACTATTAAAAATAAATATCCCTTGCCCTGCATGGATGTTTTATTTCATTAGGTAAGGAAGCCACCATTTTCTCCAAAATTGATTTAAGGACAAGATACCATCAACTAAGAATCAAGATTGAGGGTATTTACAAAAAATATTTAGGACCCATTACGAACACTACAAGTTTGTAGTGTTACCGTTTGGCCTAACCAGCGCTCTTGCAACTTTCATGTGTCTAATGAACAGTGTACTCAACAAATATTTGGATAAATTTGCATTAGTATTTATTGATGATATTTTGGTATATTCTAGGAATGAGGAGGAGCATCAAGAACACCTAAGGTTGGTGCCTCAAAACTTAAGGGAAAACAAATTGTGAGTAAGTGTGAATTCTATAAAACTAGAATCGAGTATCTAGGGCATATCATGTCAAAGGAGGATTTAGCAGTTGACCTAGATAAGGTAAAGGCCATGTTTAATTTGCCTATAGCCAAATATGTAGTTGTTTTCCAGTCATTTATGGGACTTGTGGGGTACTACCATAGGTTTATTGAAGGATTCTCTAAAACAGCATACACTATTACCTCTTTACAGAAAAATGGTGTAAAATTTGAGTGGATAGTTGAATGCCAATTGAGTTTTGATAAACTAAAGAATTTAATAACCACAACTCTTGTCCTAAAACTGGCAGATCTACATAAGGAATTTACAATGTGTGAAGATGCATGTATGGAGGGACTAAGAGGATTTTTGTTGCAATATAATTCTATAATAGCATACAAGTCAAGAAAGTTGAAAAGTCATGAAACAATTATGTTGTATATGATCTAGAATTAGCGATTGTTATACACACCTTGAAAATGTGGAGGCACTACCTATTGGGTAAGAAATTCACGTTATTAACATATCATTTCAGCTTAAAGTACTTTCTCAGTCAACCCAACCTTAATGCAAGACAAGCTAGATGGATGGCATTCCTTAGTGAATTTGAATTTGATATTAAGCATATGAAAGGGAAGGAAAAAAAAGTAGATGTTGCTCTAAGCTAAAACACTCACACTCTAATAGCAGTAACTATTAGTAGTATTAAAACAAACTTCTTAAAGAAAATTAAAGACTCTATTCATAAGGATCCAAAGTATTTGGAAATGCAACAAAAAAGGTAGTAAGTTCATGTACGAGGATATGCATAAAATGCAGAAAAATGTTGACCTATAGAAGGAAATTGTATGTACTCAACATCCCAGAATTGAAAGAGATGATACTAGATGAGTATCATAAGGAGCCATTTGCAAGACATCGGGGATACCAAAAGATGATCACAACTTTGAGGAAAACCCTCTTTTGGCCAAGAATGAAAAAGGAAGTGGCATAGTATTTATCGAAATGTAGAGTGCCAATAGGTTAAGGTAAAACATCAACACCCTGCTGGGTTGTTGAATCCACTACCTATTCCTGAAAGGAAATGGGAGATAGTATCCTTAGATTTTATCGTGGGCTTACCATGAACAAAAAAACAGCATGAATCCATTATGGTGGTAGTGGATACGCTTAGTAAGGCCACCCATTTTATACCTATACAATCTAGATATGGCACTAGCCAAATTGCTAATATATTTATGAAGGAAATTTTTCGATTGCACGAAGTGCCTAAAATGATAGTATTAGATCGAGATGCCAAATTCACCTCAACTTTTTGGACAGAATTATTTGGAAGCACGGGTACTAAGTTAAATTCAACACAACATGCCATCCTCAAATGGATGGAAAAATCAAGAGGGTCAATTAGATTCTTGAGGATATTCTTAGAATGTATGTGATGGATAAGCCTACCAGGCGAGAAGACTTCTTACATTTGGTTGAATTGGTGTATAATAAAAACTATCAAACCTCCATCAAAATGAGCCCCTTCGAGGCATTTTATGGTAGGAAATTCCATACACCTCTTAGTTGGAGTCAAGCAGAGGACAGACTAATTCTGGGGCCAGAACTACTATAGGAAATGGAGCATATGGTGTAGAAAATTCAACAGAATTTTAAAACAGCATAGGACTGAAAAAAGAGTTACACAGATAATAAAAGAACACATAAAGAATTTAAAGTCAGGGAGAATGTTTATCTTATGGTGAAACCTCGAAAAACCTCTCTATGAACAGGAACCTACTCTAAATTATCCCCGCAGTTTTGTGGACCATTTGAATTTTTGAATTGAGTCAGACATGTAGCCTACCAATTAGCTTTGCCTAGTCACATTAAAGTTCATAATATCTTTCATGTATCTTTACTAAAAAATATGTACATGATAATACTCATATTATTGATTGGAAAATGTTGCAGGTTGAATCGGAAGGCGGTTACCTTCCAAAACCACTATGTATTCTAGACAGGAAAGAAATTTGGCTTCAAAATCAAGTTATCACTCAAGTTAAGGTGTAATGGAAGCATTTTATTTCTGAGGAGGAAACATGGGAACTGGAAGAAGAAATGAAAAGGAAGTACCCAAAATTATTTCTACAAACTAAAACTGAAATTTAAACATCGAGGACGATGTAAATAAAAGCGAGGAAGAATGTAATACCTCTCCTCCTCTGGGAATGATTAGTACTTTTATTGGTTGTTAAAAATCGGACTCTAGTGACATAATGATGTATATAAATGTTTATTGGTACATAAATAATAAAATTGGAAACATTTGAAAATTGAGCACTCGCAAAGGAGATTCTAGATAAGGCAACTTTCCATGATAAGAATTCTAGAAAGGATTCTAGATAAACTTAATGGATGGGAGAGAAATATCCATTAAGAACTTAGATGGGGATAGATGCTAAGTTGGGATTACCATAAAGCATCGTTGAGGTTAAAAAGCAAGTTTTTTCCTCAAAAGGAGAAAATTACATAAAGTAGAATGTCGCTTTAGGGAAAAATCCCACATGGAAGACATAAAATTCCTATTGCAAGGATCAATCAGGTTGTTGATCTCTTGGCAAGAACGAATCTCTGAATGAGGGAGAGATGAAGAATATCAACTCTATGGTTGGGAGGAGAATAGTGCTCCATTCTCAAGTGTATTATGACTCTAATTTTTATGGTTAGGTTATGATTTCCATCACTTTAAACATTTAAGGTTAGTGTTGATTTTCTATTTTACTATTTACTTCGAGAATAAAATGCAAAGAAATTATATATATAGGGACCCAGTGTCTTATTATTGGTGGAATGGTAGTAATGATTTTTTGGTGACGTTGTATTCTTATAAATAGGAACTAGTGAAATATTTAATTCTATAATTTTCAATGGAAGTGTGCGTTTAAAGAGTTAAAATTGTTATGCAATACTAAAGTGGAGCAACA
The DNA here is from genome assembly GCA_000404065.3 of Pinus taeda. Taxonomy (NCBI): domain Eukaryota; kingdom Viridiplantae; phylum Streptophyta; class Pinopsida; order Pinales; family Pinaceae; genus Pinus; species Pinus taeda. The sequence goes on from APFE030058562.1 coordinate 105,373, forward strand.
TGAATTTTCTACATACTTTTCTGTAGCATGTGTTATTAAATCAACAGTGTAAAATAGAAATTTGGTACTTCATTAACTAAGAAATAGTGAGCATGTACATTTATATCATAGGGATATTGTCAAACTAAACACTAGAGATGAACAGTGTATGCATTTAAGTTATATAAAGAAAAGAGTCAAAGGAAACACAATATCAACTTGAGACAGCTATTGCTACATTGCATAATTGAACAAGTACAAATGTATTTCTGAGAAAGTTATAAGAACAATAGAAGAAGTTTCAACAATAAAGAAAATAATTTAGTTACAGTTCCTTTTAAAGAAAAGACAGAGAAAATGTTATACAGAAAACGAATTCCAATTAATGAATTCTAGCTTAAGTGCCCTAGTCATAGTGTTGGCATTATGGCACAGGTTTGGAGCCATGGCACAGGTGTTGTCCTTGATGGCAACTCTCTTTGGTAACAGATCTCAGTTCAGGCTTTTAGAATGAAGGAAAAGGCATATATGCAGGTTCATCTAGACTAAGGCGCGTATACATGTGGGTTAGATGTAACAAAGGCGTGTATATGTTGGAGAACTTGCTTTTGGACCATGGCGTCTCGTCAGATGTGTTGATCCCTAGTATTGGGTCCATGGTATTAGTTTATTATGGTTTTGGACCATGGTATTGTGGAAGGCCTAAGACTATAAAAGAGGAAGGAGATGATGTGGCAAATGATCATCTGAATTATTATTGAATATCTGATAAAGTAGTAGACCTGGAATACTGGTAATTGGGTTATGGTGCAGATCTGGATCTGAATAAAGGAGGAACCTTAGTGCAAAGAGAAGGATAAGTTCTATTGATGGGTCATAATATTTAAGCTTGAATGATAGTATCTTTGTATGATTTTGGTCTGTTATATGTGGCGCTTACTTGATCTATAACACTGATAATCCAGGTCAATTAGTGTTTGAATATCTGAAAGTGTGAATTATCCTTTATAGATCTGTACGCAGGTTCAGTGAAGTGAAGGCATGTATACACGCTGGTTCAGTGAATGAAAATAGCGTATACTCAGATTGTTCCAAACATAGAAACGTATGCACGCATGTTGCAAGTTATTGAAATAGCGTATATGTTTTGAGTTGTGATCTAACTGCTTCTATTTATTGCTGCTGTGTTCTGGGTTTAGATTTTGGTGTGTGGTTTCCGGTACTATGTTTTGGGTACAGCTGTCAGAGAAGTATCTACTTGATTCAAATCTAATTGGTAAAAAGGAGAATGGTTGATGATTGATTGATGTTCATGGATCCAGTCTGAAAATTTATGAAACGTGGTCCCTGGAAGAAAGAGGAGGTTGTAGCCTTCTAGTAGGACAACACCTACGTACTAGTATCTTGGCTAGTACAAGAGCTAAAGGAGGTTGTAGCTCCCTTCCAGGAGAAGCTGGAGAACGAGAGAGAGGGTTGTAGCTCTCTGCAGGTTGCAGCCTACGTACTGGTAAAGGACTGCACCAGTACATTGTAAAAGAAGTTTCTAATTTAAAAATAAGATATGAGCGAATTGCAGCAGGTGGTTTTCACCCACATTGGGTTTCCACCTTATATCTTGTGTTCTTGTGTGTGATTGTCTTTCTGCTCTATTTTACTATTTCTAGTTACTGGTTATTTGATTCTGAACACAGATTAACAATCATCAGCAGAAAGATAAAGTAACTCAAAAGTTTGCTTTCTATGCGCGGGTTTAATTAACTGAAGTAGCATATATCATTCATTTTTGAAAAAGGAATAATTGACTTGATAATACTGATTCACCCCCCCTCTCAGTATTATTTCCAACAATTGGTACCAGAGCCAGGTTCTTCAGAAGAAGCTTGATCGCTTGAAGGAAGATCTTTCATCATGAGCAACTACGAGAGGGAAGCATCAATCAGGCCACCAATTTTTGATGGGACAAACTTCGTATATTGGAAGGTAAGAGTTACTTCCGATCTTCAATATCTTGGTACAGAAGTCTGCGATATCATAGATACAGGGTATACTTTTCCATCAGCAACTCCTACAGATCCGACTGAGAAGAAGAAATATGAAACAAATGCAAAGGTAGTCAATACTCTATTAGGATGTTTATCTCAATCAGAATTTGTCAAGGTTATGTAGTATAAATCCGCAAAAGAAATATGGGACAAGATTGTACTGAGCTATGAAGGAGATGATCAGGAAAAATGAGCAAAACTTCAAACTCTCAGAATTTAGTATGAAAATCTCAGAATGCATAATGATGAAAGTGTGGCTAACTATTTCCTTCGTGTAGATGAGATTCTTAATTGTATGAAAAACTTGGGTGAAGAAATAAAAGAGGTCGTTGTGGTTGAAAAAGTTCTAAGATCTTTGTCTCCTAGGTTTGAATCTAAAGTTTTTGCAATAGAAGAAAAAGAGAATCTACGAAATCTTACCATGTCACAGCTACATGGAATTATGACTGCTTATGAAATGAGGAAAGGAGGACCATCAAACAGGAGAGAAGCTACTTTCAAGGCTTCAGGCAAAGGAGATTACTATGAGTCAGGACACGTGTCAGAAGAAGAGGAAGAATCAAATTTTGTTAAGAACCTTCAACGGGGTACTGGAAGATTCCAAGGTAAGTTACCTTTCAAATTCTTTGCTTGTGGAAGAGTCGATCACTATGTTGCCAAATGTCCTCATAAGGATAAGATTGACAATGGGAAAGAATCTGTTAGATGGAACAAGAAACAGAATGCAAACAAGAAAAGCTATTACACTCATGAAGATAGTGATGGACTTTCAAATAGTGATGAAGATGAACGAGGTAATAATTATAAACTTTTAATGGCTTTTGAAGATGATGATTACATGGATGCTATAGATGAAGAAGGTTTTTATGAAGAAATTTCTAAACTCAAAGTCTGTTTAGAAGAGAAAAATATGATTATTGATTCTGTGCAATGTCAACTAGCTGAAAGGGAAAAACATCATGAAAAATTGGAATGTGAAATTGTTGGTCTTAGAAAAGAGATGGAGAAAAAAAAAGCTCTTAATCTTAAATTTGTTAAAGGATCTGAAAATCTAGATGAGATTATCAATGTGCAACGTTCTCCACTAATCAAGACAGGTCTGGGGTATAATGGAGAAGCATCACAAGCATCCACTTCCAAAAGTTATCTTGATGCAGCAAGGAGGAGCGAGCAAAAGCCTAATAGAAATTATCAGGTAAATCAGGGACAATTTACCTCATGAATGAACAAAGACTATCAAGAAAATCGGGGGCAATCTACTTTAAGGATAAACAGAAGCCCCAATCAGCCACAGGTAAAATCTTCTCATTTTGCCTCAAGAATGGATGACAATAGAAACTACAATCATTTGGCTAGTATATTTGACAATCGCAGGAATTTCTTCAATGGCCAATGTTTCTCTTGCCATAACTTTCGCCACAAAGAAGCTCAATGTGTTGCCTATAAGACAATCATGACTAGAAAAGCTCAAAAACAAAGAAGTATGACTGGAATCACAAACAGGACCTATAACAACTTTTCTTCCCTTGAAAATGAAATTAAATGTTCTATTTGTAATAACTTTGGTCATGAAGAATCTGAATGCAGGAGCAGGTTTTGGAAGACAACTCAAAAGGAACAAACCTCAAGTTCCAGAACATGGAGAATGAAGGAACCGCAACCAGAAAGATGTGGGATAGCTTTATATGCGGAAGGACAAGAAAATCAATGGTGCATTGACAGTGGATGTTCAAAGCATATGATAGGTGATAAAGAAAAACTTGAATCATATAGTGTTTTAGAAAAGGGAAAGAAAGTTCCTTTTGGAAATGATACCCCTGCAGTCATAAAAGGAAAAGGCACTGCTCAATTGAAAGAAAAAGTCAAAGCTGGAAATGTTTTGTATGTTGATGGCTTGAAGCATAATCTACTGAGTGTCAGTCAAATGTGTGATCAAGGAACTGAAGTAATATTTTGATCAAATGGATGTAGTGTTCGTGATCTTGATACAGGAAAAACAGTGATCAAAGGTAGAAGAACTCCAAATAATTTATATATATTTGAAGAAGAACAACAACAATGCTATTTGAGCAAGGATGATGAACATTGGTTATGGCACCGGAGGTTGGGGCATCTAAAATTTTCACAAATAAGGAAAGCATGCAAATACCAGGCAGTTCACGGTCTTCCAGATATCAAAATTCCAGACACACTATATGCAAATCATGTCAGTTTGGTTAGCCTGGAACTAACTTCCCTGAGAAGGAAGGATCAACTAGCAGGCCTCTTGAGCTAGTCCATACAGATGTATGTGGTCCATTTAGGACAAGGTCACCTCGAGGAAGAGAATGTTGGCATTATGTTTCTGGTATGATTATATGTTGTACTTGATGGCAACACCCATGGCATGGATCTCAATTTGATGAAAATAAAAAAGTACACAGGAGAACAGCTCAGGAGGTGCGTACCTGTAGGTACGCCGTGCAGGGACCGCGTCCAGCTACACAGATTACCCATTCATGAGGTGCATACCCCAGTGCACACTCTTCAATGCAGTAAAGCGCGCACACGTGGGGTTTCTTATGATATTTAGCTGACAGTATTGTATTATCATGGTTTTGGCCCGTGGTATTAGTCCATGATTTGAGAAGATCTTGCCTATATAAAGCAAAGGAGATCATTTGGCTTGGGTATCTTTGAGTATTGAATATCTTAAGATCGGAAATATTGGTTTCTCGATTTAAAAGCTTGATCTACAAAAGAGAAGTTGGAAGCGAATCTGTGAAGGGTGATCTCTCGAGCGCAAGTTCATATCTGAGCATCTGACTGTATTTCAACCCTAATCAGAGGTACGCAGAAGTGATGAAGGAGCAGTGCGTGGGTACGCACAGGGGACAAATAAGAAGTGCGTGTGTACGCGGAGGCAACAAAGGGGTAGTGCGTGGGTACGCAGAGGCGACGAGGGAGAAGTGTGTGGGTACACCGAGCGACAGTGGTTCAGGTGTGTGCCTACTGTGTCAGTATGCGGCGCGATTGTTCTTCTGGGTGTGTGCCTACTGTGTCAATACGCGGCGCGATTGATCTCCTCGGTGTGTGCTTACTGGCCAGTACGCGGCGCGATAGTAAATTTGGGTGCGTACTATACGCAGATCTGTAAAAGGAGCAGTGTGTCATCATGCAGTACAGTAGAAGGAGCTCTGCGGGTGTACGCAGAGAAGCAGAGTGTGAAGTGCATAGTGATGCAGGCCAGAAGAAGGAGAACTGTGTATCTGTTTTAAGATCTTCTGTTTTTAACGTGTTCTGGGTTCAGTTCTGTTATTATTGAGCTGGTTATTGCAGCTGACTGTAATTTATCTGTACTTGATGATCATTTGATGTATATGGATTCAGTTTGAAAATTTATGAAAAGTGGTCCTTGAAAAGAAGTAGGGGGGTTGTAGCTCCCTTCCAGGAGAGAATGGAAAACGAGAGAGGGTTGTAGAGCTCTGCAGGTTGCAGCCTGTGTACTGGTAAAGGACTGCACCAGTACAAGACCATTGTAAAAGGACTTTCTAAATTGAAAGAAGATAGAGACATATTGCAGCAGGTGGTTTTCACCCACATTAGGTTTCCACCTTATATCGGGTGTTCTTTGATGTGACTGTTTGTTTTTCTTGTTCATGCTCATTATTTTATGGTACTGATATGCAAAAATAATTCAAAGTATAAATAAGGAAGATTTGGTAAAACGTCTAGATAATACTGATTCACTCCCCCTCTCAGTATTATTTTCAACAATTGGTATCAGAGCAGGTCCTTCTAAAGAAGCTTGATCGCTTGAAGG
>APFE030058569.1:385-26121 GCA_000404065.3 Pinus taeda
TGTAGAGTTGGATGAAGCTGATCTAAGAGTACTTTAAAGCTAATTTAATTCAGATTCTTAAACTAACTCTATGCTATTGTAATCTAATGAGAAACAACACATCTAATCTACGCTAACCCGGGGTGTATATCTTATATTATGCGATCTAGAGAGATTTCAAACAATAACTGGTAATAAAGATCATTCAGCTATCATAAGAATAGAAATCATTTAAGATAAACCACTTTGCATAAAAAGTTAGGCAAAACAGTTGTGAACATCATATCGCATAATAGGCTATTCATATGTCAGACATAAACAATATGACTCCACCGTACAGAAGTGCAAAATGGTAACCCACACATTCATGCAATGACATATAAACAACTATAAACTATAAATCACTTCAAGATCATAAGCAGAAATGGTCAAGAGATAAAAGTACCATTTATGATTGGTTCCACTCATAAGCTTCAAGCAATAATGATTTATCTCTCCTTGCTCTAACATCTACTAAGAGTACAGAAGTGCAACATCAGTAGCAGATATCAAATGCAAACATTAATAAACCTTGATCCATCCATTCATCAAAAGCACCTCTGAGGGCGCAAAAGTGCATGTTCTGAGGACGAGTTTTTGACAAATCTCCGGACCCTTCTCTAAATGCCTGAGAAGGGTTTAAATACTGCTAGCTAATTAACTTGATTACATAAATTTAGGATCCGGTTTTCAAATGACCATCCTTCTAATAAAGCAAACTATTTCTAAAAATTAAATCTGACTCTGAACTATTTCTGTATTTGCTCCTTAGTGCTGTAAGCATGCAACATTCGACTGGGAAGAGTCGGCTGGTTGCCTTCCCCTTTCATGTGTGCTATACAAATAGAAGTAAAAAGAGTTGGCACCACTTTCTGGTAAACTATAAGATATTTTATAGAATCTTCCTCTGACTGGGTGTATTCACTGCGTGTATACTTGGTAATAACTCAAATTTCCCTCAAACTGATTATGCTTTTGCTATTTTAGTTTCCGTCCTTGCGAACGACTGGACGAGTCAAAGACTTTACTTTCTGAACAATTCTCTGGATTGAAAACTGCCTATGTTCTTCATTCCGGGCTTTTCTGGTGTGTAAGCTTCAGGGTTTTTTGTAATCATGCTGCTTTTGTGCGCCTTTGATTCTGAGCTTTAGATGACCCATCGACATCAGCATCTGTTGAGTGATACTCTGGAATCTGTGGTCCTATCGTATGCGGCATCCGTTTCTGAAGGGACTTCTTCTCTGTTCTCCGAGCATTGGCGCTTTCCCCTTTTCCTTAGATGTTTCCTGCACATTGCTTCATGTTATTTCCTGTTTTATAGTTCACGCAAAGGAAAAGAGTAATGGTAATAAAGATTGACATGAAAGATTTAAATCTTATGTATGCATAATTATGACATTCATAGCGAACTGACCCTTCGAAAAACAAAAAGTTGTCATTCCTGGATACTTTGGCGTACAATCATTAATTTCTTTTTTTAAGCGTGCTTAATTTTGATTAATGGGCAGCTTTCCTTGAATACTGTGCCGAGGAGAATTCGCGTTCATCGCAGATCGCAGATCGCGTTATAGCATTGCGGCATCGCAATATCGGATCATCGTAGTATTGCAGATCGCAGAAATTAGTCATTATGTGCTACTTTACGCGATGCTGCGATATGCGACGTCGCACATCGGTCGTCGAAGATTTCTTAATTTTTTCATTTAAGAGCGCTTCATAGTGAATGCGATGCGATGAATTTCGCATCGCTTCTTCGTAGTCTATTATGCTCATAGAAAAAATGTTTCATTCTTTTGTCGCGATAAAGTTTTAAGGAATCAAAAACAAAAATGTTCATAAAACTGTTTGTTTGAATTTTTATTAAGGGTCCCCATTTGCTTGGTGTTATTGCTAGTATCAAACAAAGAGGGGGGTTGTTGGTGGCCACAACAGAAGGATAATAAGTTATCACCAAATTATTATGGTTCGTACAAGGTGTTTCAAAAGATTGGTACTATGGCATACAAATTGGAGCTTCCTACAACTTCCCGAGTGCACCTAATTTTCCATGCTTCATGCTTAAAGAAGGATATAGGTGACAAGCTCCCAGTTCAAACAATATTTCCAGAACTTCAAGAGGAAGGAAAAATCATATTGGAAGTTGAAGCAATCACATAAGCAAGAACTCGACAGCTACGAAATCAATCAATTTCAGAGTATCCAATCAAGTGGAAGAACTTACCCACTGAATATTCCACGTGGGAGGATGAGAATTTTATACAGAAGCATCGAGAACTACTCAAGCATTGAGGACAACACTTTTTTGAAGGAGACGGCAAGTTAGACCCCTATAATATTAGTGTATTCCCTTATTAGTATTGTCATTTTAACCCCTTATTGTTATTGTTGTGCCCAAGTTGTCCCCATATTGTTATTATTGTGACCCATAGAAGCCCATTATTATTATTGTTATTCCCTTACATTATTCTTGTTATGTAGGCTTTGATTATATTAGGACCACTTAGAATCCTATATATAGAAAGGAGGTCTTCTCATTTGCATCATCCAAGAATTGTTCATTTGTGTAATGTAAAGGAGGTTTCCCCCTCGAAGAGGCTGATTTTGAAGTCGTTGCTCTATCTTTTCTTCTATTTTTTGAGCTGGTTTCATAACAATTGGTATCACGGATTTGGATTCTAGGGTTTCGCTGCTTCAAAGAGGTCGTCATCGAATTTTCGCTATATTTTTTTTTTCTACAACGTTTCAGAAGTTAAAATTAAAACCCATTTGATCTGAACTCTTGATGAACCAAGATGAAATGCTTACTACTTGAAATATGCAGTCACTGAGCCCTTTTCCCAGCCTTCCATCCAGCTTTTGGTTCAGTCAATAGATCAATATGCATAATCTTAGACTATGGTTTTTTCGGGCTGATGTTTTCTCGTCATGAGTGAATTGCAAAAACATGTACCTTATCATCTCATGGCAAGATGATGAAGTGGGAGATGGAGAAGTAGGACATGTTATAAGACACATATGCAGCTGAAGATATAAGATGATCATCAGGCAAGAAGACAAAGGAACACCAGGCTATAACAAAATATGAAGATCAAGATCAAATGGGACACTCCTCATCTTCAAGTCATAAAGAGGAGGAAGAAGAACATGTACCATCTTTTCAAGAAGAAACAAAGAAAGAAGCAACAATAAGGACAATTCATCACTTTCATGTCACCATGCAGTCCATGTCATCATTTTCATGTCATGCCATGTCATAAGTTATCATATGCCACATCATTATTATGGATTATGTAATAACCTATTCAAAATGTATTATTGTAAAGAGGAAGTCCAAAGGACACATTCAAAATATGAAGAGTCATGTAATGTCTAAAAGTCATAAGAAGTCAAACAGTCATGAGGATAGTCAAAGAGTCACAAGGAAGGTGACACATCACCTCTTGGTTATATACACACCCTCATTATATGAGCAAAGGACTTTTCACCTTGGCTCCTCCCGCAAGGCATTAGAGAGATAAGCTAGTTCTTTTGAGCAAGAAGTGGCTCCAACACTCCAATATTATTGGAGCTAGTGACATTCATTGTATACATGTATCTTGGAACTTTTACTTAATATAAATGCGTTATTCACCAACACGTTCTTCATGCATGGATTATGGATATTTGTAAGATTATTTTGTAAATGTTTTTAATTCACGTTCGCTTTAATCTGTGCTAAAACAATTGAACTATTTCGGTTATTTTGGTACTTATCATATTGAGAATGTGTTGTAATTGCTATCACTGTTGTCGCATCCTTGTGGAATATTCCACTGGATATTAGAAAAATCCTCCTCATTACATTTGTTGCACTAACCGTCACATCTTTGTGGATGATTCCTCTTGATGTTGTATGGATCCTTCGTGTTTATGTGTGTCTCTACCAGGGTGGTACTACTACATCTCTCTTAGAGGCTCACTTCTCCTTCCCTCCGTAGTGAAATAAATTTTACACACATATGATTGAACACTCACCAGGCACACCCTTCTTGCTTTTCAAAAGTGCATTTTCATTCCTCTCTCTTGCTAACAGTTAGAGCCAAGGCATATCTTTAAGATAATTAGAAATCGGGCCATATTCTGGATAGGGCTCCTATTCCAAATGGTGTGGGGTCTAATTGGGGCCACATATCAGGGAGACCCCTTGGTTGATGTATTTCCAGCACCGTCAAGAAGTCGCTAATGAATGTCATTAACTCTTCAGTTTGTAGACCCCACTTCATTAATTAGAATTTGGAGGTCAAGTCATATCATAGTACAACTCAGCTCATGATTACTCTTCTAGGCCGGTTAAAGTGGGTTAATGTAGGAGGAGGGGTTACATGCCCTATAAAGAATTGCCTCATGTGAGAAAGATAGTTTCCAAAATACTTGATATTAGTGGTTCATGATGGATTCTACCAGTGTTGTGCAAGTGGAAAACATGTAAAGGGACCACCCCCTTCAAGCAAAACCAAATCCAGTCAAGTAATTCATCTTATACATTATGATTTATGTGGACCTATGCTCATAACTTCTCTTCGTGGCTACTTGTATTATGTAATCTTTATGGATGATTTTCCTCACAAGATATGGATTTTTTTTTTGAAAAACCAAAGGCAAGCATTTAACTTAAAGACAACCAGACTTTACACAATGTTAATAATAATTTCCCGCTAATAAATGTGTCATTAGTCCATCCCAAAAATACCATCATAAATTTAAACAGAAGTGTAACACATTACAACACTGGCCTGACATATTGACTTGTGCACTTTCCAAAAGTTCTCTTTGATACTGCGCCAATGTAACAACATATTGACTTGTGGGATTTCCAAAATTCCTCTTTCATTCTGTTCCAATATAACAACTATATTTGCACCCTATAGTGTAGTGAACACTATTGCCTCTACCTTACTTGTCATATAACAAACATGCCTTAATCGGGGAAGCCAAAAGAGATTTAGACACTGCATCTTCACTTTGAAGTTCTTCAAGTCTTCGCTGCATAGTCCAAATCATCATCGCCATCACCATCATTATAAGGATGATCATCATGATAAGGATTATTTGCATAAATATCCACACTTGTTTTATTTGTTGTTCGTTTAAAAAAATAAAAAAAATAACAAATTGGACAGAGATTTTCATTGCATAACCTACAAAGTATTGAAGATTGTCCACTTAAAGATGAATGCTACTACAACAAATCATTGATGTTTCTCTGCAACTCTGTTATCACCTGTTCACAGTTGATAAACGATAAAGAATTAAAAAACTTTAAAGAGATTTCTCATTGAACAATCTATAGGGGGGTCGAATGATTAAGCACTTACATCGGATTCTTGCAACAAATCAATGTTGTTATCTGTCTTAGGCCAAAGAAGATGCCACAATGTTGTTTCCGCTGCAATATTTTTTCCCAAATCTTTAAAATGATCATGCATATATATACAACTTTCACTATCCACCTACACTAGATGCTTTTCTAGTAGACTTTGAAACCCCAACAAACCTCTCAGTTGTATCCCTTCCATATTCCTTTTGTAGTGTCAGTCCTTTCTCTTATGAAAGAATGGGCAATATCTAAAAATATATATTGTTCCTCTATATTGAGTGCATCATAACTAAATTTTAAATTAGGACATTAGGACATGATTTTTGAAAACATATGAGCTAGAGCTTCTCCGCCCTGGTTTTCCACAATTGACTTGTGTCGCAACTCCTCATTCTTTAAATTATTGCTGACATCATCAAACTTCAGGGTCCCTGTAGGTGCTAAAGTGCTCATAACCACAATTAAATTTTTCAAGCTGTCTGGCATAAAACGCGTTAATAAAATAGCTCTACTTTCATCATCTAGAATGATTTTAACAGAGGCAAGTTGACTAGTAATAATATTGAATTCATTCAAGTGTTCAACAACTGAAGCACCCTTCTTCCTCTTGAGATTATACGCTTCTTCATCAAGAACGCTTTGTTTGATGCGATGTTCTTCTCATATAGATCATGGAGCTTCTTCAATAATAATTTTGTTGTTTTTTCTCCAGACACATTGAAATACACATTATTTGCTAGATATCGGCGGATTGTTGCAACCACCTTTATATCTAGCTTATTCCACTCTTCCTCTCTCATTGAAATACACATTATTTGCTAGATATTGGCGGATTGTTGCAACCACCTTTATATCTAGCTTATTCCACTCTTCCTCTCTCATTAACAAGAATTTCTTTATTGTTTCCTCAATCGACAAATACTTGATCCTTCAAATTAAATATATCCTCCATCTCTAAATTCTAGATAGAAAAATTAATCCACTCAACTTCTCCATATCAATTAATAAAATTAAAACTACAAATATCAAAACTCTACTTATAACATACGGTAAATACCCTTACTCTTTTGCCAAAGAACGTTCCCTATTTGTAGTTTTACGCTTGCCGTGTCGTAAACTTCCAACGCGTTTGATCTTTTAACGCGTTGTAGATGATGCGACGACTATCAGATTGTGCGTGAGCCGCACCACGTGAAGACTTACTGATAGCGAGTGTGGGCGCACAACGTGCAGTACTGGGTCCACGCTGCTGGGCCCACGCGAATGTGCTACGACGGGGAGATTGTCTGTTGTGCGTGTGGTCCAGTCAGAAATGGAATTTGACGTTTCACCTAATTCTATTTTTTCGTTTTTAAACTTCCAACGCGTTGTAGATAATGTGACGACTATCAGATTGTGCGTGGGCCCCACCACGTGAAGACTTACTGATAGCGTGTGTGGGCGCACAACGTGCAGTACTGGGTCCACGCGAATGTGCTACGACGGGGAGATTGTCTGTTGTGCGTGTGGTCCAGTCAGAAATGGAATTTGACGTTTCACCGAATTCTATTTTTTCGTTTTTAAACTTTCAACGCGTTGTAGATGATGTGACGACTATCAGATTGTGCGTGGGCCGCCGCCCCACCACGTGAAGACTTACTCATAGCGAGTGTGGGCGCACAACGTGCGGTACTGGGCCCACGCGCATGTGCTACCACGGGGAGATTGTCTGTTGTGCGTGGAATCCAGTCAGAAATGGAATTTGACGTTTCACCTAATTCTAATTTTTCGTTTTTAAACTTCCAACGCGTTTGATCTTTTAACGCGTTGTAGATGATGTGACGACTATTAGATTTTGGTGGGCCCCACCACGTGAACACTTGCTGATAGCGAGTGTGGGCGCACAACGTGCAGTGCTGGGTCTACGCTGCTGGGCCCACGCGCATGTGCTACCACGGTGAGATTGTCTGTTGTGCGTGGAGTTCAGTCAGAAATGGAATTTGACGTTTCACCTAATTCTATTTTTTCGTTTTTAAATGTATTTTGATTTCGAAGAAAAATCTTGAGAGTTTGTCTGGTGTGCGTGGCGTCGAGTGAGAAGTGGGATTTGACGTTTCACCTAAATCTGGGTTTTCGTTTTTAAATGTATTTTGATTTCGAAGAAAAAATTAAGGTCAAAAAATTTCAAATTGTAAATTTTTATGAGTGATTTATACAAAGTTTAATTTAGACAATCTATTTAGGTGTAGTACTTGTTTTTTTTTATTATTTTTTCAATGATTAATTTAAAATGAGTTTGTTTTGTTTTTTTTTTTTAAAGACAATCTATTTAGGTGTGGTACTTCTTATTTGTTATTATTTTTTCAATAATTAAGTTAAAATGATTATTTTTATAAATATAAAAAAAAAATAAGGAAAAGAATTGGAGTAGTGATATCTTTTGGTTAAATAATGTTGATATTTTTTATTTAAATAATGTGACATACATTTCATAAACAAAATTTTGGTTTTATAGTGTTATATTTGTAAGTTATTGTATTTTCTTTCTTTAAATATAATTACTTTGAAACTTGTTTTTCAATGGTTATAAACAAATTTGCATATTTCAACTAAAAAATATTAACACTGTCAAATTTAGATAAAATATTAAGTGACAACCATTTACAGCGTTACATATTCCAACACAAAAATATTAACCGCTCTTAAATTTATATAAAATGTTAAGTGACAATTATCAACAAATTTGCATATCTCAACACAAAAAATATTAACACTCCTAAATCTATGTAAAATGTTAAGTTATTATTATTTTATTATCCAATTAATTGGTGTATGAGACCCCTTTGTTTGTGAGACAAGGGACCTACCTCTGCAAGTCAATGCTATGTCATAGCAACGAAAACATGCATACTCTAGTCTCCTCTTGTTTTGAAAGTGTGACGTTTTAGGAGGAAACACATGCTTTTAACCATTAAACCCATTATCAATCATAAATAAATTTGCATATCCCAACATAAAAAATATTAACACTCCCAAATTTACATAAAATGTTAAATGACAATCATTAAAAAGACAAATAATTACACCCCACGTAAAACATTAATTTGAAATTCTCTTCCCATATGTTTTCAAAATCATGTCCTAATTTCCATAATTTTTCGAGTAAATTTGAAACCTCTCGAGACTCCAGCGTTTCAGGTAATGTGCTGGGGTCTATGCTTGGGGTCCATGCGATTATACCACGAAGTGGATATACACCATATGGGGTCCATGCGATTATACCACGAAGTGGATATACACCATAGTTACCAAATTTGACTTAATTGAGCTGAATAATTCGTTCGGTTCAGTTCAGTACAGCCACGAATAAGTAGATTTTCGAAGGTATTTGATAAAAAAATAAAATATTCTAGATAAAAAATTTACCCTGGGCTTACTCTCTTAAGCTGGTGTAAGTTGAGTGGAATGAAAAGTAAATGTTTGTAATTGTGGTGAAGCTTAATCAGGATGCGATGTGTTTTTTTTGGTTAAATTTATATATAATTAAAATTAGTAAATTTTTGAGAAAACCTAAAGTAAAAAATTTAAAATAAATTAGGAAATAAGTTTTTTTTTTTTTTTCTAAATAATATTTTTTCAATGTTGATAAAAAATATATTCTATGTTTTGCGATATATATATATAGCTCTCAATTCGAGGCTCCAATGAAGGAACTTGAATTCGATTTAGAGCGTGCCAAGGAAACTTTCATGGAAGCGAAGAAGAGCTTCGCGGAAGCCTCCACCTCAGGGAGCAAAGACCAACCAGAGTCTGAGTTGGACCTATCAATGCTTACTACCTTCTTGGAGACGTGTATGAAGCTACTGCGTGATAGTAAGGTTGTAAGGGGACTACAAGAGCTCATTACTAGATGCGTTGGGATCACGTCAGGAGAACCCTGCATAGTCCGAAAGCTGGGGAAGCACACGACACGAACAGGAAGGGAAATGAGACTGACTACGCAAATCGGAGAATATGAAATGGATCAAGTGATTTTGGATCTAGGGTCAGACGCGAACGTGCTGCCAAAGCAGACATGGGAGCACATGGGTAGGCCTCCTCTGCAATGGTCACCCATCCAGCTAAGAATGGTGAATCAGCAGAAGATCATACTAATGGGAAGATTGCAGGGAGTTACAGTCGATATTGAAGGAGCGAGCGCGTTGGCAGATTTTGAAGTAATAGAAATTGTGGATGACAACAATCCATACCCACGCTCTTGGGAATAGATTGGGCCACTGACATGAATGGGGCAATAAATCTGAAGAAGCGTAAGATGATTTTTGAGAAAAGTCACTTCGCGTAGTGGTCCCTCTAGACCCTGTAGAAGGATCGCACTACACAGAGTTGGTGCGCGACTATGATAGTGACGATGATTTAGACTACATCTACTAGATAATCGTGCAAGAGCAGGATTGGGTGAACCCAAACGAGGATGGCCAAGTCTCTTAGGAGCGTGAAAGCTCCTGCACCTTGGACTCTGATGAAGAAATGGAACGATGGTAGAACCGGCTACACAAAGTAACCACACTAAATTGTAACATGATGATGCAGTTGCTACGCTGCATAACAAGGGAGGTTAGAAATTTGCCTATGTATGATGGGCTAAGCAAGGTAGATGGCTTCTTGGACAAATTCAAAAGAGAAGTACTCGAGATGCAGTGGTTCGACGCATTAAAATGAGCACTGCGTGCCACCCCTGCACAATGGTGGGATGCGCACCGACGAAGTTTCAAGCACTGGCACGAATGCAGAAGGATGATGCACAAATGGTTCAGGGATATACCAAGGCAACTTACAAACAACATTGATGGACGAACTAGCCTGCGCTCACATTTGTCCAGGTGAATACTGACGTTTGGCACAATTCGAAACGAGATCAGTAAGCAAGCATGAGTAAGACGATGGCGTGAATGACCCTTCCAAGTAAAACTAAGAGGTAGGGAAAGACCTGGTGCGCGGAAGGGCATCCATGCAGAAGTCGTTAGCAAAGTATGCGGGGCACTGAACAAGGTCTATGGTAGGGAACGAACTGACTAGAACTTGCACGTACTAGTAGTTTTATGGGCTTATAGGACTACGTGCAAGATCTTGATGACGCAGGGATGCGAAGCAATCGTTAAAGCCCCTATGGAGCAGCAAGCACGCAGGACAATGTTAGTGATGGTGATAACCCACGGCATGTTGAAGCGAGGGCTCGCGCAGTGGAAAGAAGTTGAAGGCTTACGAGTTTAGGAAGAATTCCAACAGGGTAATGTCAGGCTCTAGGAACTTGAGAAGGAAAGAGTGCGATTAATGAAGAAGAGTGCGCTGATCAAAGCAGAAGTCAAGAAACTAGAAAACGAGCTAAGGAAAGATTTTATTCGTGAGAAAACCAGGGTGCTAAAATAAGGTGCGTAGGACCCCACTGGTAGGCTTGGGAACTATTAATGCTAATTGATCAGCCTGATGCCTTGGCTTGGACCACAGACTACTGAGAGAATCAACCATTGTAGCACACGGCCAATGGTAAGGGGCATGCTACCATCTGTAACAGTGAGAGGAAGGTATCTCCCTGGCAGAGTAAGCAAGGCCAGGGCGGACATTTACATGGGTGGTGCAGCCACCTGACTAGGTCAGAGAGGTAGAGTCTTAGCGTTCCAGATAGTTGAAAGGGAGTGCGGGACTATAAATTACTTTGCTGGAGGAATGCGCGATGCGAGAGATGCGCACAGAAGAATAGAGTCACAAGGCTTGCGAATGCACAAGGGGCACTACACAGCCGCGCGGGTTGGCCAGAAAGTAACCGTTGAAGTCATTGTTCATGATGGGATGCTCGACTTGAGACCAAATGGAGCGGGTGATATGCATTTAAGACACGAGTTATGGGCAAGATTTAAGAAAATCTACTGCCAAGGGAGCATTAATGAATCAGATTTGGGGGGAACAGTTAAATTCGAATGTAAAAGGCGCTATAGATTTCAAAGCGCTGCCCAACAAACAACACTTGGTAATTTGCGAATTGAGCTATTAAGAAAAGACCGGGTTGATCTGTGTCAAGAGCTGATTGAGTTCATAGATTTGCAAGTGCTAGATTTCAGCAAAGACGTAATGGCCGCCTCCAAGGAAATTCAAGTAACCTTAGTACTAAAAGCGCGCATCCAACCATGGATAAACGAGGCCTTCACCATCATGGTGGAGATCGAAGGCAAGCTCGCCCAGATGCAGGGGATGTGCGCAATGCGGTAAATGGGCTCTCCTGACACAGAGGCTTCGAAAGAATGAATGCAACAAGTTCACCAAACGACAGTTCAGTGCGTTGCAGACCTCCGAGCAGCTCAAGACAAGTTGGTGGACTCCAAGCAAAGATCGCCACGCCGACAGAGTGAATCGAGGGCAAATCACGATGTTTGTGTTGGGGGCCTATTGGGCATGGAATGCCCCCCCCCCCCCGAGGCATGTTTTGGGGCTTAAAGCCCAAGTGTAACCGAATTTTGTTGTAAAGCTCCACGAATTGTGGGTGCAGGGCGCGAAAGTAGGATAGAGTCATAGGGTTGTCCGCCCTAGGTTTGTAATATGATGTTGGCCTAACCATGGTCTGCGGACCATGGGATTGTATAAATAGAGCGAGGCTCTAAGTTGTAAAGGACATCAATTGATGAATGAATAGATCTGATGAAGACTAGAGAAAAAGCACAAGTCTAAGTGCGTGTGTTTAGGTCGTAGGATAGGAGAAGGCTCTGCAGCTGAGTGTGCAGAGGCCTAGTATTCTGCAGCTGAGTGCATGGACCCCTGCAGCTGAGTGCGTAGGGTGGAGTCGAGTCCATAACCGAGGAAATATTTAATAAAAGAGAAGTTTTGGCGTAATTCTGTGTATCTGTTCTAAATTGATTGTTATTTACACTTATCTGGTTTATTTAATACACGCATTTGTATGAATGGTTTATGCTCTTTATAACTGAAGGCACTTAATGAACTAACACAATTGCATACAAGATCTGGGGTAATAATATAAGAGTGCAGTATTCGGTCCTAAGTAAGGGTTGCGCGTAGGCCGAACAACACGCAGCGAGGTACGGAGAAGTGCGCAAGGTGATCTGCATGCAGGGGCAAGCCGCAGACTGGTTGACCTCATCCGACATCTTCAGGGTGTGGAAACCTAGTTCTAGCACCCTCCCATACTACTTCGGGTGAGACCTCAGTCCGCGCTTCGCGGACTGTTGCCAAAAGGGCCAGTAGTAGCAGGATTTGTTTGGCTATTAAACTTTGAACATGGGTTAGGCCCCAACAAGCCAACAATCATAGAGCTAGTTGTGTTGACATTGATGTCAATAGGCTGAGTGGTATTTTGTATGACGATTTTATGGTCATAAGTGTTGCAGATGTTGGCAAGGTGTTTACAAGTGATTAAGGATGTGGTGATGAAGGTGGAAGTGGATTTGGGTAGTGAGGATTTAAGTTTTTTATGTGAACATATATTTTCATAGGAAGACATTGTCATAGAGTGATATTGCTCATTATCGTAGTCTTCTCAAGTCTTGCCAATGACACTTTCTATAGGCTTCATGTTCTATGCTCGTGACATTCTCATGTAGGTGCAAAAGAAATATACCATGTGATTTTATTATGGATTTACCCAGGGTTTTAAAGTGATCAAACTAAGTTTGAATTGGTCTCTATATGTTTTGTGAACACAGTTAATCATTAAATCTTGTGATATATCATTGATATGATCTTCCAAGTATAGAATGAGAGTAATGTTTGATCTGGTCCTTTATGGTGATGGAAATGAATGCAATTGTGTTGTAACATTTGTTAGATACTTTTGTTGTGGATCAGCTTTGAGGATAGATATGATGAAAAAGGAGAGGGATGGAGTGATAGATGGTGTGATCTTGTGTTAGAATGTTGGGTCAATGTGAGTTCTGATGAAGAGACAGAGAAAGTGCACATAGTATCCCTATATACACCCACTACAATTTGGTTTATGGAATGAGAAATCAGTGGTGAAAGTCTTGTGCGTTGGAGCATGAAGATCTGGGTGAACGAGCATGACAATGCAGATGGTTAGAGAATTTTGGCGATGGTTGTTATGTGTTGTGAAAGCCATGAATGAAGTGGTGAATTGTTGTTAATAGATCATTGAATAGGTGCAATAGACATCAATGGAGTGCTAGAGTATGGATAAAAGACTATTATGTTAACAATGTTTGCAAGGATATCATTGTTGTTGTAGGCGTGATGCATGGAGATGTAGCATTGTGCTATCTATATTATTTTATCCTAATATTAGAGAACTATTTTAGATTTCATGTGATGTATTGTTGATATATGCCTTGTATTTGTATGATTGATTTATCGAGGGAAAAATATTGTGTTAGAGTTTGTCGTTGTGTTTGATGAGGAAGGATGTGTGGGATGGCTGAGTGTGAGCCAATTCACTGTTGTAATCTCCATATGATGCATAAACTTATATTGTCATAGTATTCATGTAACACTATTGTTTATATCTTGGATGGTGAATCTATACATCGCAAAGATCTTAGTAGGGTGATACTATTGTGTTAGTTTGAGTGAGCTTGTCAGAGATTAATTAGAGTGTTGCTAATGAGATGAGCTAGGGTTTGATATTGTTGATTATATAGGAAAAGTACATGGTGTGCCAGAGAGAGTTGATGTATTATGTTGAGCTAAGAAGGTTATAAGTTGTTCCAGTTTGAAAATAGGATGAAATGAGACTCAAATTTGTTTGGTGCAGAGGATAGTGGGCCCTAGTTTGAAAATGGATGAAATGTGGGCCGCAAGAACTTGAAGGTTGGGTCCTTCAATGGGAAATGGGTGGCTTGCTAAAAAGTAGTGGCTTACTAATTTAGGGAGTGGTGGATTCCTTTGGGTTGTGTCCTGAAAACTTTGAAAGTGGTGACATCCCAAAGGTGGTGGCTTGGGAAAATATCAAAGGTAGCATGTTGCAAATAACTTATTATGTTCACTTTATTTTATTGTAGAGAATATGGACTCAACATATATATGAATTTTTATTATATTGGTTCACTGGAGGTGGAAGAACATGACTAATTTTTGTGTCCACATTAAAGGAGAAGGCCACATGTAGCCACCTCGTGGACCAAAACTGTAGAGGAAGACACGTTTCAAGTTTGTGCATATGTGATATATCCAACAAATTATATGCATAAAGTATGAAAAAATTTAAATTTAATTCATGTTTGGATGCATATAGTGCAACGATAAAAGTAGAAGTGAGAGTGAGGAATGAGAGGCCAATGATAGGCCAACAATTCTCTTGTAAATATTTTATTTATTAGTTAGTTATTTATGAGATTTTTATGTGCATACATATTGTTTGGATTTCAATTTTGCATTGTGTGTTAATTTTTAATTTGCAGACCCTATGGCCTGTGGCATCATAGCGGCTTCTAGCAGATAGTGGCCTAAATAGTTGAGGGAGTGGTGGTTTCCAATAGGTGATGCCCTAAAAAATTGAGGAATTTGTGGGTTCCATTAGGTAGTGGCCTGGAGAGAGTGGTTTCTCATATGCATTGCAAGTTTGGATTACACACTCATGGTGGCCAGTGATTTGATGATGTAAAAAGAATATTTTACTAATAAGAAGAAGAACAAAGAAAATAAGATGGTGGTTTTTTTCCCATAAGGGTTTTCACCTTACATCCTAATGTTATTTATGTGTTTGATGATGCCTTATGTGCTTTGCTTCTTTATGTGCTACTTGCATGGTTCATGAATTACAAGTTGCTCATGTGATGCATTCTTATTTGGTTATATTATGTTGCTAATCTTTGTAAGACTCAACTAATTTAAAGAAAATGTAAAAAATAAGAAAAATTTGTTTATAGGTACAATACTGATTAACTGCGCGCCACCCCCTCACCCCCCCTCCTGCGCCCCCCCAAGTATTGTCAAGCTCCCAATAGGGTAAGATGAGTGAAAGAGGCCTTAAAATCCTTGTTGGAAAAATTCTTCTTCTAGGTTTGAAATCCCATGAACTTAATCTTTGTGAGCATATGGTAGAAAATGAAGAATTTCATTTATGAGAGCTTTCCATGAAAAGAAAACAAGTATACTAGAATTGGTATATTCTGACATGTGTGGCCCAATTAATATTAAGTATTTATGAGGAGCCTAATATTTTGTCACATTCATAAATGATGCATTTAGGGAGGTTTGGGCATATACCATGAAAAGAAAAGGTGAGGTGTTTGAGATATTTCAAAATTTTCATGTTGCTATTGAAAGAGAAACTAAAAAACTATTGAAGTGTTTATGGATAGATAATGGTAGGGAATATCGTTCAAATGTATTCAAGGATTATTGCAATAGATTCGACATAAAGCATGAAAATATTTTCTTTGTTACTCCTCAATAGAATGGTACTGCAAAAAGAATGAGTCATACTAACATGAAGAAGCTTAGGAGTATGTTGTCCAACCTAGAACTACAAAAATAATTTTGGGCAGAAGCAGTAAGGACAACATGTTACATCATAAATTAACCACTTACTACAGCTTTGGATGGTGACATTCCTAAATAAGTTTGGATTGGTGAAAAGGTAAATTATTCTCACTTGATTTTTTTTGGATATGAAGCATTTGTACATATTCCTAAAGAGAATAGAAATAAGTTAGATGATAAATCGACGAGGTGGAATTTTATGGGATTTGTGGATAGTGAGTTTGGGTACCATCATTGGGATCTAGTTAAAAGTAATTTTATTAGAAGTAGGGATGTTATGTTTAACAAATAAGAAATTTTTAACAGGTTTATAGGTGATATAGAGGTAAAGAAAATTGTTAACAAGCTTACAAATATCCCACCATTACAAGAAATTTGGCAGGAAATTCAAGAATATCATGGAAAACAAGTGAAAAATGATCCACAAGAAGAAGAAGAAAATGTGTGGAAACCTTTGGAAGAAGTCCAACCAGAAAACACACCACCACAATTGGTTCACAGGCATATGAGGACTCATAAACCTTCAAAAATATATCCACCCCTATATAATATTTTGCTAACTAATGAAGGTGAACCTAAATGTTTTTAGGAAGCTTGTAAAGTGGAAACTAGCAAAGAGCGTAAGAAAGCAATGGAGGAAGAAATGAACCCTTTATTGTAAAACAAAACTTGTGAATTAGTAAAGCCTCCGAAGGAAGAAACATCTTATAGAACAAATGACTATACAAGATTAAATGTGAGGGTGAAGGGAAGAATTAAAGGCACAAGGTGAGGTTGGTGGTAAAAGGGTTTGCACAAAAATAAGGTATTGATTTTATAGATTTTTTTTCTCAAGTTGTTAAAATGTCATCTATAAGAGTTATTGTTAGTCTTATTGTTGCTTTAGATTTGGATAGTGAATAGCTGGATGTCAAGACAACCTTCCTTTATGGAGATTTGAAGGAGGATATTTATATCGAGCAAGCAAATGGATTCAAAGAAAAAGATAAAGAGAATTTAGTTTGCAGATTGAAAAGATCCTCTATGAGCTAAAATAGGCACATGCCAATGGTATAAGAAATTTGGTTCAATTATGTTGGAACATGGTTTTAAAAGATTATAGGTTGATCATTGTGTTTTTCATCAAGATATATGAATAAACGTACATTATATTAACGTTATATGTGGATGCAATCTTAATTGTTGGACATGATAAGAACATGATCAACATATTGAAAAGGATTTGGGCAATAGATTTGTAATAAAAGATTTAGGTCTAGTACAACAAATATTGGGCATGATAATAATATGTGATGAAAGAAAAAAAATATTGTGGCTATCACAAGAAAAATATATTAAAAAGGTGTTAGATAAGTTCTATATGAAAAATGCAAGACACTTGGTACACCCCTTGCACCTAATACCAATTCAATGTCGACTTATTGTACCTATGATGACCCCTTGCACCTAATACCAATTCAATGTCGACTTATTGTACCTATGCTGATAAGGAGAAAGAGAAATGAGAAGGACTCCTTGTGCTTCAGAGGTTGGTAGGCCGATGTATGCCATGGTATTTTCCCATCCAGATATTGCACATTCAATGGGAGTTGTAAGAAGATTTCTTGCAAATCCAGGAAAACAACATTGACAAGCAGTAAAGTGGATTTTCAAGTATCTCAAGGGTATTGGTAATTATTTTTTATGTTTTGCTAACAATAATGACAAACTTGAAGGTTATATGGATGCAACAATGGCTGGAGATGTGGATGGTAGAAATTCCACCATTGGTTATCTATATATTTTTGCAGGTGCAACAATGTCTTGAGTGTCTAGATTGTAGAAAGTAGTAGCTCTCTCCTCGATAGAGGCAAAATATATAGCTACAACAAAAACTTGTAAAGAGATGCTATAGACACAACACTTCCTAGAAGAATTGAGAATAACATAAGATAAATATGTGTTGCACTGTGATAGTCATAACAGTATTCACTTAGCACAAAGCCCAACATATCATTCTTAACCAAAGCATATTGATGATAGACATCATTAGATTCATTAGGGACTAGATGATGGGATGTTACCATTGGAAAAAAATAAAAATAAAAATAAAATAAAAAATAAAAATAAAAATAAAAATCTAGTCAATGTTAACAAAAATATTGCCAAGAGATAAGCAGGAGCTTTATAGAATCTTGACTGGTCTGATACAAAAATGATAAGATTTTTTTTGGAAAATATTACTGACTCATATTTGGTCTGAAGTGGGAGATTGTTAAGTGTGATTTGAAATATAGCTAAGAATGAATGCAAATATTTAAATGTGAGTGGAAATATTTAAGTGTAAGATGAAATATAGTTAAGTGAAAGTGTAAATATTTTTAATTTAAAGTGTAAATATTTTTAATTTTATTTTTCTCTTTTCTCTAGTGTAACAAAGACTTCTAGAATGTAATGGAAACTTCTCATTGGTTGTAACGAAGGATTATTCTCCTATGTAATGGAGAATTCGTCTAGTATTGAGCATTGAGTGATTGAAGGAATTTTCTTAACCTTCAACAAATTAAAGCTGCCGTAACATTTTCTTATGTCCGTGTGGATGACGCCTGTTTTGGATAGAGATTCGGAGATTCGGACACCCACTGCATGATGTGGTCACAACATTTTCTCATGTCCGTATAATACAGCTGTTTTACATAAACAATTCGGTCCCAATCAAGGAAATCATATCTTTTGCCTGTCGTAGATTCCCTTCCCACTGAGATTCAACCAGGAAATTACGAAGAACTTCTGCTTTCCCATTCAAATTATGGTATTAGTTCCACTAAATCATGGAAATTAATTTTATGATAAAAGATTACGAAGAACTTCTGCTTTCCCATTCAAATTATGGCATTAGTTCCATTAAATCATGAAAATTAATTTGATGATAAAAGATTAGGGAAATAATCTTTGTTCCAATAATTCGGTGCAGTTCTGTTTTCATCCCATTGGCTAAAGATTGATGAGATATAGAGACACAGAGAGTAGCAGAGGGGCAGCTAGTCGGCAGTCTGCCTTGTGAGATCGAGGACGACGAAGATTTTAAGGGTGAGCTAAGACTCGCAATCTCTCTCGTATATCCCTCATCTTACACCTTTTTTCTGTTATTACTCTGCATTGTATCCCATGGCATCTGCATCCACTTCATATGGATTTGGCAAAGACGGCTATGCATATGACGTTTTCATTAACGCGCGGGGTCCCGATGTCAAGGAAGGCCTCGCCAGCCCTCTCTACGAGAGCCTTCGTAGACACGGTTTAAGAGCCTTTCTGGACAGTGAAGAATTGCAAGTCGGTGAGAATATAAGCGCTCAAATCGAAGGGGCTATTAAGACAGCCTCCTTGCATATTGCAATTTTCTCTCCTAATTACGCGCAATCAACCGGGTGTCTCAATGAACTCGTCCGGATGCTGGAGACCGGCAAAACAATAATTCCGGTCTTCTATAAGGTCAATCCTTCAGAACTTCGATGGGTGCGGAGAGGAAATGGAGTGTATGCTCGAGATCTGAGCATTCTCGTAAGTAAGAGAACATTCGACTCCCATACTATTGAAGAATGGGTGAACGCTCTTTCAGAAGTCGCAGAAATAAAAGGTTTTGAGCTGAAGGCATATAACGGGTAAGGTCCTCCACGTCTCTCTGTTATTATGAGTTATTTACTGGATTTTTAGGTAAGTCATGCTTTATGTCTTTTAAGCGTTCTTTACTTGTGATTTAACGGTGAGTATTATTCAGCGATGAGGGGCAGCTCGTCGAGGATGTCGTCAAACGAGTTTTGACAGAGGTTCCGAAACCACCGCTGTTCGAGGATGTCGTCAAACAAGTTTTGATAGACGTTTCGCCGTTCGAGGTGACAGAGGTTCCGAAACCACCGCTGTTCGTAGCTGAATATCCAACTGGCCTGGACAACAAAGTGGAAAATTTTGAGAGGACAGTGTTATCACAGCAGAAAAGCGAGAAGACTATAGTTGCTGGAATTGTGGGGATTGCAGGGGTTGGAAAAACGACCCTTGCAAAAGAATTATTCAATCGTCACAGATCAAATTATGATGGATCTTGTTTTCTGGTTGATGTGAAAGAACACGCAGCCAAGGGCTCTTTAAATGTCTTGCAGCGTAAACTCCTTGAAGACTTAGCTCAATTAGATGTAAACATAAGCAGCACCGATGAACGCGTAGAGATGCTCAAAATGCATCTGCCATCATCTCAGCGGGTTCTCGTAGTTATAGATGGTGTTGATCATATTAGTCAGTTAGAAGCATTAGTTTCACCAATTCAACATACCATTCATTCATCTAGCCTCATTTTAGTTACATCTCGGTCCAAGGATCCACTTCAAACATACGGGATTCTAGATTCATTTATTTACCAGCAGACGGGCCTAAATCGACAACACTCCCAAGAGCTATTTTGCCTGCATGCCTTCCACCAGCCTTATCCTCCTACTGGATTTGATCAAATGGTTGAAAAGTATTTGGGTGTCTGTGGTGGATTGCCATTGTCTCTTCAAGTGATCGGAGCGAGTCTTTATGGTCAGTATGATTTGCACTATTGGGATGCGCAATTGAGAAAGATTTCCAAATTACTTCCCTCGGATATACAGAGTAGCTACGACAGTTTGGATGTTGAGGAGCAACAGATATTCTTAGATGCTGCCTGTTTCTTGATAGGAGAAGAGAGGGATACCGCCATAAGAATATGGGACGGTTCCCGCTGGCAAGGATGGCTGGGTTTTCAGAACCTAGAAAAAAAATGCCTGCTGGAGGTGGACAGTGAAAACCGTATAAGAATGCACGACCACCTTCGGGACCTGGGCAGACATATCGCAAAAAGAGAAATTCCACATCGGTTTTGGCGGTCAGAAGATATTGTGTTCGACCATTCACCTGTATGTATTTTGAAGCTTTCGAAGGATTTTCAAAATAGGGGGTTGTATTATCAAACTTGTGTTTCTTATGTTTTTCATTTTAAAAACTTTGCCATATTGTCAATCTTGACTCTAACAGCTCCGAATGGACAATTCAGGTGCGGGGAATTAGCATGGTTCACGGGACTGACCCTGAAGAATCTTTTGAAATACCAACTGAAATACGCGGATTGGAGCTGCTTAGGGCTCACGGTACTAGCGTTGAAAGAATATTTAATAATGCACAGTCACCACAACTAGTGTGGTTAAGCTGGTATTCCTGTCCATTTTCCTCTCTACCTTCGTGGATTTCAGTAAAGAAATTGCGAGTTTTACATATAGAAGGGGAGAAATTGGAAACACTGTGGCAGGATCAGTCAGAGGTAGTCATGTTATTTCTTGACATGTTTTTTTTTCTTGAAATTGTAAAAATTGTTTTATTGTCTTTCTATACCACAAGGCCAAAGAGTTGACATGGAGAGTATTAAACCCATTTTGAAAATGTGAACATTGCAGCCACCTCTGGAGTTGAGGGAATTGGATATTGATGCCAACATTTTGAACATTCCAAAGTCCATTGGAATGTTGAAGTACCTTGAAAAATTTGTCTTGCGGCGGAGGAAAAATTGTGGTGGGAATACGGTTGATCTTGAAACTTTGCCAGGCGAAATCTGTCGTATGCGTTCCCTGAAACACTTAGAGTTAGTGGGCTGCAAAAATATTACGTTACTCCCAGATTCAGCTGGGAACTGGAACAGCCTCCAACGGATCGACTTGGGCGGGTGCTCTGCTCTGCGGGAGCTGCCAGATTCAGCTGGGAACTGGAAGAGCCTCCAACGGATCGACTTGGGCGGGTGCTCTGCTCTGCAGGGACTGCCAGAGTCAGCTGGGAACTGGATGAGCCTCCAACGGATCGACTTGGGCGGGTGCACCACTCTGCAGGAGCTCCCAGATTCAGCTGGGAACTGGACGAGCCTCCAATGGATCGACTTGGGCGGGTGCTCCGTTCTGCAGAGGCTCCCAGATTCAGCTGGGAACTGGACGAACCTCGAAGTTATCGACTTGAGAGAGTGCTCCGCTCTGCAGGGGCTCCCAGATTCAGCTGGGAAATGGACGAGCCTCCAACGGATAGACTTGGGCGGGTGCTCCGCTCTGCAGAGGCTCCCAGATTCAGCTAGTAACTGGACGAGCCTCAAATGGATCGACTTGCGCGGGTGCTCCGCTTTGCAGGGGCTCCCAGATTCAAAGGGGAACTATACGAACCTCGAGTATTCACCTCTAGAGGACATGGAAGAAATTCGAGCATTGCTTCATGCTTCCTCAGCCTCAGCCGCCTCCACTTCGATCCCCAATTATTCCTCAGCCTCAGCCGCCTCCACTTCAATCTCCAATTACGTCTACGATGTGTTTATTAATTGTCACGGCCCTGAGGTAAAGAGGACCTTCGCTAATCATCTTTACCATCGCCTTGTTTCCTATGGACTGCGACCGTTTGTAGACGAGGAAAGGCATAAGGAAGACAACATAGGTACTCAAATAAAAGAAGCTATTGCAACTGCCTCTGTCCACGTGGCTATTTTCAGTCCTCGATATGCGGAGTCACGCCGGTGTCTGGATGAGCTTCTCCTCATGTTAGCGTCGGGGGCTCCGGTTATTCCAGTCTTATATACTGTGAAACGTTTTGACCTTCAGTGTACGAAGGACAAAGATGGAGTGTATGCTGGAGTGTTCGGTCGCACCTTACAAAACCATGAAAAGGGGACAACATATGACTCTCAAGCTAGTGGAGAGAAGCCACGAGACATGTCCAACACGATTGAGGAGTGGAGAAAGGCTCTCCATCGTATTTCAGTTTCAGAGATCAGGGGGTTTGAGCTCGAGGCGTTTAAAGAGTAAGAACTCCAATTCCTCCTTTACACGTCATGTATATGAAACTTTGCCTTATTTTATTTATCTTCTAATAGCTAATTTTTCTTATTTTCTTTTGGATAACCAGCGACGAGGCGGAACTGCTAGATGCTGTCGTTAAAAGTGTGTTAAAAAGTGTGAGAAAGGCACCCTTCTATGAGGTCAAATATCTGAAAGGTTTGGATCAAAAGGTGGAAGATTTTGAAAACACAGTATTATTACACCGCCAGAGTGGAAAACCACAAGTCGTGGGGATTGTGGGGGTGGCTGGAGTTGGAAAGACAACTCTAGCAAAGGAACTCATCAATAGGAAGAGTTCATCCTTCAATAGAACCTGTTTTTTATTCGATGTGAGTGGAACTGTAGCCCGTAGCTCTTTACATTTCTTGCAGAGCAAGCTTTTTAAGGACTTGACTAACCTGAATATTCAAATAGAGAGCGTTACTCAGGGTATAGAGCTGTTTACAAAGCATTTCTCACCTATTCATGGCGCCACCGCCTTTGTAATTTTAGATAATGTAGATGATGTTCATCAGTTACAGGCACTTCTACCAGTTCAAAAATTGCTCCCCTCTAAGAGCCTAATAGTGATTACATCTCGGTTCGAAGATGTTCTTATAGACTGCGGAGTTGAACAGTCATTAATCTATAGCCTGACTGACCTGCCGTTGGACAAACATCCATCCGGTTTGGATGGAAAGGTGAAAGATCTTACAAATATAATTTTATTGCAGCAGCAGAGAGAAGAACCTCAGGTATTGGGAATCGTTGGAATAGGTGGAATTGGGAAGACTAGGCTAGCAATGGAATTCTTCAACAGGAAGAGCTCAGATTACACGAGATCCTATTTTCTATATGATGTAAATGAAACTGCACGTACAAGCTTCACTCTACACAATCTGCAGAGTAAACTTCTACAAGGCTTAACTCAATTGGACCTGCGAGTACAGGGAGTGGATGAAGGTATAGAGCTGTTTAAAGAGCATGTCTCATACTTTCGGTCCTTGGTGATTTTGGATAATGTAGATCATTGGGATCAGCTGCATGCACTTTTGTCAGTTCTATCTGTTCTTCCTTCCGGTAGCTTAATATTAGTTACATGTCGGGAAGCGGAAATTCTGAAACGCTCAGGAGTCCAAGAATCATCAATCTATAAGCTAGATCCCCTTAATAACGAAGACTCCCTAGAGCTCTTTTGCACTTGTGCCTTCGGCCAGCCCAGTCCAGGCCACGAATTTGAAGATCTTGCAGAGAAGTTTGTAAGAGCCTGCAGTGGATTGCCTCTGATATTAAAAGTGTTTGGGGCACTTCTCTGGGGGAAAAGTAACAGTTACTGGCAAATACTATTCGATAAATTTCATCGAATACCTCCTGATCAGATACAAAAGAGCCTTCAACTTTGCTATGATGAACTCAATGAAGAGGAACAAAAGATATTTTTACATATCGCCTGTTCCTGCATAGGAGCAAAGAGGGATTTCGCCATAAGACTATGGGATGCATCAGGCTCTAGAGGCTGGTCGGTGTTTGAAAGTCTACAGAAAAGGTGTCTTGTGGATGTGGATAGAGAAGATTGTATAATCATGCATGAACTCCTTATTGAATTGGGAAGAACTAATGCGGATGAAAAAGGATTGCGGCGTCCTCCTCGGCTTCGGAGAGAAAGTGACTCTGATTTGTTCCGACCATCATCTGTAAGTGCTTAATCATTCAATCCTTTTAGACTATTAGTAAAAATGTCTTTATAATTTGTTTATTATTAGTCTACTTTCTGGAATAAAGGCGCTATAACAGAACTAAGGAATGACGTTGATTTGTCGAGGCGATCATTTGTAAGTGCTCAATTAGTCAATACTTCCTAGATTATTCAATAAAATTCTCTGTACCATTTATTATTTTCTAAAACCGAACAGATAATAAGCGAAGTGCGCGGATTTATGATGATGATCGTTATACTGGTGATGGCAATAATGATTTGGAATATGTGGCCAAGAAATTGAACCTCATCGAAACTGGAGATGGAGTCCCCAAATCTGATACAGTTATGCAAGGTAAGCGTCCCTACTCTTTTCTGCCGATCTGGATTTCAGTGAGGAAAGTAAGTTTAATTTTTCGGTCCTGTTATATTAAAAAAGGTCACAGCAAGGCAATTTACAGGTAATGAAACAGATTTGATTGGAGAGTTTAAGGTTTTAATTTCCTCGATACTGTTATACTAAAAACATCAAGGCAAAGACAATTGCAGGTAAAAAACAGTTTTGAGGTAAAATTGTCTGTTGATTCACCATGGATATCGCACTAATACCATTGGATTCTTCCACTTCCAAATACTTAGAACTCTTTGGTTCTATTTTTACAGTGACAGAGACTTCAAGCGGTTCTATACAGAAATATTTGAGGTTGGAATTATTTCCGGAAGCTGTTTGCCCAGCCCTTCCATATCTCCTTATCCAGTGTTACTAATTAATTGGTGGAGATTGGATTATTCTAAATTAAGGAAAGGGGCAGGGAATTCTAAAGACAGAAGTGGAGGATCTGCCAAGTATTGAAACATTGATATATTGGAGGAGTTGCAGACAATTGGATGCGTTGAACATTCGAGTGCTTTAAATTTCTAGCTGCCCAAACTGCCGAAGGGCAGTGGAGTGTAGTGGAACTTTAGAATCGGGCTCAATAGTTGAAAACCAAGGGCAGAAGAATGCAAATTTTGTAATAGTGCCCGCTACATGTTGAATATATGGCTGTTTTATTTCTGGTCATCTCCTCTGTCCATCATAGTTCGAAGTCTCCTTCAATGGAGACTCGTTTAATGCTTCCATTGCATATCAATATTCTAGTATCACTCCATTAATAAAAAGCTTTATACTAGGGATCATGGTATTCGTTTATGCTTTTTCTATAAATATTTCCATTTTCATGTGCAACTCTTTGAATTTGTATTAAGGGTTGTTATTTACAGATTTTCCCTTTTGACAGCGTCAGTGTAAATTTATTTAAATAAATCTGAACTAAGTAATTAGTTGTATTTTTAAATATTATAT
>APFE030058569.1:37590-51446 GCA_000404065.3 Pinus taeda
GCAGAAACAAGCAGAGGCAGAAGAAAATTTGGCAATCGTTTGTCCCTAATGCAGAAAGAAACACAGCCACAAAGAGTGTCTGTTAGATGTGGTTCAAGTTTGCGCCATTTGTACAAAAAACCATTCTACAGAGAGTTGTCCCTCACTTCCTGGATTGAAAGCAGTCTATAGGGAAGCGGAAGAAGATCTAAAACCGATGTACCTACTTAATCAGCGCGGTCAATGGCAGCCACAACAATCAGGTATGTTCTCTGATCTAGCTTCTTTTTAGCCTGCACAATATCATGCTCAGAAACATAACACTATGTGGAAAAATCAACCTCCATTCTCAAATTGGTCACAACAACCATTTCCTTCACCACTGCTGAATCAAGAAAGTCGACCCAATTGGCCAAATTTTCCCTCTGCCACACCATATTGGCAAAATAATGTATATCCATCGTAATGGTCCCCTCCTTCTTCACAGGGTCAATACTGGCAGACAAATTGGCAAAGACCAATGAATCAGCCAGTAGGAACCATTCCGCTCCCTCGACCTACACTGCTAGCATTACAACAAAACCCCTAGTCTAACTTAAGATGATAACTCTCAGCCCAACCCAACCCTAATCTGAATAATAGACCAGTCCAATCCATTCAAATAATTGAAACACCAGAGATAGAAACCGATCTAAGGGAGTGTAATGACCTTCAATTAACATCTAGGTGCATCATAGAAACAGAGGGAGATAAAACCGCTCAAGTTGAAAATCAATTACCTATAGAGAAACCACTACAAGAAGAGGATGCGATTAGATAGAAAACTCATGATCAAGTAATCACATCTTCTCCTCCATTCCGAGAATGATTAATTATACCTCAACCTATACAACATCCTAATTTTGAAATTTTGGGAGAACTTAAAAATATGTACATAAAAATTCCACTCCTCCAAGCCATCCAAGACATCCCAATATATGCAAAAACCATCAAAGAGCTATGTATAAGAAAACCAAGGAGGAGAATAACAAATAACCCAACAGTGCAAGTAGTTGGCACCTTATCCGACCTATTATCAGGAAAAGAAACACCTGTTAAATATGAAGACCCAAGAAATGCAATAGTAACAGTACAAATCAATGGGCAAACTTTTGCAAATGTCTTAGTTGATTTAGGGGCTGCAATTAATATTCTAGAAACCACAACTTGTCAAAAACTGGGAATTACATCAGTATAACCAACTTCCACTTTATTAGAATTGGTTGACCGATCTGTGGTTAGGCCAGAAGGCACACTACATGATGTCATGGTATCCGTTGATTCCTGGGAGTAACCTGCTGACCCTTTGATAATAAACCCCAAAAACCGACTTGATGGACATCCATTGATTTTAGGCAGACCTTGGCTTGCAACCGCTCACGCTTATATTGGTTGTCGACAAGGCAGCATGATCATAACTAGAGGGGCTAATATTAAGAATCTAGCCTTATATTCTCCAGCCCATCCAAGTGTCACAATAATGAAAACTAACAAACATCCTATATTATACCTCACCGAAAATATTAGATCCCCATTAACCATAGAAGATGCCCTCGATTTCAAAGATCAAACAGAGGATGATGTCATTAACAACTTTATTAGCTAGACTAAATCTAGATCCCACATACAATGTCATATGATAGAAGTAGCATTTGATAATGAATTAGAAGAAGATCCTCGCAGTGACACTCATGGTCAAACAATACCTACTACCTCTGTATCAAATAGAAAAACTGTAGAAATTGAGCCAGTGTTATAGACATTTTTGGGCACTGCAACCCCAATCATAAATTTCCATAAACTGAGGGCTCCTAAGTCCCTAAAAGTGTTGCTTCACTACCTAAAGGAACAAGGTCAGCTGATTACATCATCTCCCAGAATTTCTCCACAGAAAACTACTTAGAACTTGTCAAAACTAGACCATACAGAATGCCTAATGCAGAGGGTGCGATGCATACTACCTTCCTAGTGTAAAAGGTGTGATGCATACTGGATGGCCCCTCTATAGGGTGCGATGGACGAGAATGGGAAAACGGTGGAGACAGTTTGTGACGTGGAGGATCATAGAATCTTCCAAAAACTTCACCTCTGGCACTTGCCTCTCTGATTTCACCCAGGGATGAGTAAGAGATCATCAATCTCCAAGTGGAATAAAAAACTATCAAAGAGAGGACACTAATCAAAATCCCAGAAGCTGAATCACCCCCTACAATCATCTATATGTGGATCCCTCATCACAGAGATCCAGAGGCTGGAATATCGTATCTTGTAGAGAAGTGTTGTTGGTTTTCTGGATTATCATCATAGTGTTGGGTGATCTAAGCTTTACTTAAGGTGAAGAAGGGCTTTCTTGCTGGAGGATGATGTTGGGTCATAACAATTGGTTGTAATCCTCTTGCTATTCTTGATATTAATAAAGCTATTCACGTTTTCCTACACATTCTTGTATGTTTAATTATATATGCATTTGTGTGGTCAATACATATCTGGTCCTGTGTTGTTTATGACTATAGATCTCTATTCTTTGATAGTATTATGCTACTTTGATTCCACAGGTGCTCTCTGAAGCTGTGTAGACAAAGAAGGAGTAGCAAAGATCTATCGAGAAGGAGAGGAACCAGGCAAGGAACCAAGTGCAAGACAAAGGTTGGTGTCCTTTGTTCCCCTCTTGTCTATTTTTCATAAAGGAAAGAGAAAGTAGTTTTAACTTGTTTGTTCTAAGATAGCTACCAGTCTTAGTGGGAATAGCAGCTCTAAGTGGACGATATTCGCGGTAACAAAATGGTGACTCCACTAGGGAGAAAATAGATTATTTGCTGTTCTACTTTTGTTTGTTTTATAAACTTACAGACGGAGCCTAAAGTCAAGCCAGCTAGCCTTCGAACTGCATTTTCTATGCAAGTGCAAAGTAGATCAATGCTTCTTCAGTCTATCTCTGGGTTTTCTTTATAAATTGAACAATCGATTTGAAGATACTCTAATTTCCCTAGTGGTGGCTCTAGTAACCTCCTTAGATCAACCCCTGTGATTTATATTTACTAAACATCACTTACTCGACCTAAATTCCTGAACTGAACTGCAAATTGTGATCAAAGACTGGATAAAAGTCTCACACTAGTACCATCGCACCCTCTCTTCAAGGCAGTATGTATGCATCACACTTCCCGTGTGCAGTAGGTGAGATGCATACTGGATTCCCTATGTGATAGGTGTGATGGTGAGAGAAGGTTGATTTTACCTTCAAACTTTGTTTTTTCTTCACTCCTTCCAGATCTATTCAGGAGTTTTGTTGTCTGTGGTTAGTATATCTCTCTGGAAACCCTCTTCTCTTCCATCATTCAGCCTCCATTGTGTAAAGAACTGTAAGTGTTTTTATGTATTGTGCACCATTTTCAGCTCTCTTTTACAAAGAAGTAGAGTAATCAGACTATCGTTTCTTGATCTGAAAGTGTCATAAGTGTCATTTCCCATTGTTGTTGATAGTCAATTGTACTGTTACTCTTGTATGTGATTTGAATTAGTAGTTTTCCAATTGTCGAAAATAGTTTTCATTTCAAAATCGCAAAGTGTCATCCTTATCTTCACTTCATTTTGAAAAGAAATTTGTTAGTATTGTCACTTTAGAAAATAATTCAGATTTGCACTTAGCATTCTTCTTGTCATTCATACATTAAGAAGGATGAAAAAAAAATACATGCATGTGCATTTGCATTTAGACTGCTTGGTTTGATTTATGACAGTGCATTTAGTGTGTGCTCTGTGATCTTTGTTGAAATACCCTCAGTTCTCTTTCCTTAGTAGCTAGGATTTTATTGCCAAAAGAGGATTAAACAGTTGTTTATCATCTTAGACTGCATTTTAGGAATTGCATACACATCATGTGGTTAACCTGAAATGAAAATTTTTGAACAAGATCAACTATAAAATAAACTTAATGAATCTAAAAAAGATTTGGAACCTAATGCACAACATTTAGAAGTCTAGGCTAGAGATGTATTCCGACGTCGTAAAACTTGGTAAATGTTGTTTTCATTGTTGGTTGGGTGATTCCTCCACTTTGAGATGACAAGTGCTAGTACGGACTTGTGCTCCCATGTACCGTCGAGTATATATTGGGAGACCACAATAGGCTATATCCTTTATCCTTAGGAAGTCGTGTCTGCCACTCCATCGATCACAATGCACTGAACATAGCATTCGAGAAGATTGACTGTCGTACCGTAAAAAGTATTCTGCAGTTTTGCGATTGGTTTGGTAATCCCTCTGTCTAGATTTCTAGAGAAGTCTCTTTCATTCCTTTTCAGACTCCTTAAAGGAAAAGGTCCATCTGAGCACTTGTCACTTCAGGCTCATTAAAAATCGAAGGTGACTAGAGTCATCTTTTACTCTTTCTCGACTCATAAAAATTGAAAAAGCAAGTTGTGTCAAAGCGTCTAAAATTCATTTAATTTGGAATTATTTTCTCCTTTATTTTTAGTTGATCGAGTAATCCGCAATCGTGGAAGAAAGTCAATCAAAAACCTGTCATTCGCAGAGACTTACGAGTCAACCATCTTTGACTCTGGAAACGAAACTATTCCGGACAAAGCGAACTTGTTTAACCAGATCAAAGTCCCCTGGTTTGGTCGCAACAAGTGTTCCGACATCCTCAGAGACTTCGATTACTCCAACTATTTTTGGTGTCCCTGCCTCTACAGAAGAAATTCTGCAGCCACAATAGGACATTAGAACTGATCCTAGTGTAACGGTAAATGCTTCTATTCCTGAACCGGCTCCATCTACAGCTGATTTGGAAGGTGTTATTCCCCAAACATCTTTCGCTATAGAATCTATACCTTCTTTGGTACCGGAAATATTTTACGGACCTGATGGTCTACCTCTTCCACTTGGATTGATTGCTATAGAAGAGAATGTGGAGGATCCTCCATCTAGTACTCCATCGCATTTTGGAGCCAGGATCACCCTATATCCTTCTTCATCAGAAGTTAGTTTCCTGTCATCGGAAGTTCCTGTAGAATCATTAGGAAATCTTTTGGATAGACTAGATATGTCCGAACAACCGTCGACATCTAGGACTGTGTCATCTAACACAGTAGCGGCGGAACCTCCTGCTGCTACTCCAACAATGTTCGCCGACATACCATCTATCTCAATTAGCTCTCAATCGCTGGATGGAGTCCATCTAGGGGTTGTTTCAACAGTATGATCTGTTCCTGTTTTTTCGTTCGGAATAATATCTGGAATCTCTTATGTTGAGTCTCAGCAAATTGATCCTTCGCAATGGTATCAATTTGGGCAGTCTGGTCCCCAAAGGCAAATCATTCCTTTGAGCACTGGATTGCCGCCGTATGGGGGGCAGTATACCCTTTCATTTTCTCCTCTGGGAGAACAACCATATGAAAGTTCACAATAGAATTCGGGTTATACTGGAATTACATCCAGTGGTTGGGTGCCAATATTGCCTCAACAACCAAGAGTTGTATACTCAATGCAACAAAGTATACCTGTGTCAAATATCCCCACTATGCCGGCTATTGTGATGGTGTCGCAAGTACAAGCATTGCCTGTTGTATGCCAACCTCAAGTTTCTCGGGTCGTAATAAAACAACCTCTTGTCTCTACGACGCAACCGCAATCACTGACTAGTGGTTCCTTAACTGGAATGACCCAGGCTCAAATGGGTACCATTACCCCTCATCTTGGTCAAACAGCTAGTATTGGAC
The DNA here is from genome assembly GCA_000404065.3 of Pinus taeda. Lineage (NCBI taxonomy): Eukaryota > Viridiplantae > Streptophyta > Pinopsida > Pinales > Pinaceae > Pinus > Pinus taeda. Next base: position 43,332 of record APFE030058569.1, read on the forward strand.
AACATCACATGGCTTCACAACCATGGCTGGTACAATATCAACAACCGCAATTCCAGCAAGCTTACCAAGGATCTGAGCAGCAAATCTTTGCAAGTAATGGGCAGCCGTATATTCAAAACAGTCAACATCAATCATATCAAAATGGTTATGCCCATCAGCCTTACCAAAGTTATCAGCATCAGATGCATTATGCTGGTATGCAAAGACCAACTACTCAGGCAATCCCATCTTATCCTGGGTATGCTTCGCTGAACTTGAATCAACAGTTTCCCTTCATGGCAACTTTAGAGTTATCGGATCTAAATCGGCTAACAAATGATCCAATTGCTTACGCCCCTTAGTGGCCGGAGATTTCGCATAAACTTCCGTAAGATATTCCTAAATTTAATGGAAATCCGGGTGAAGACCCATTGAATCATGTGATGACCTTTCATCTGTGGTGTTCATCCAACACTCTCAATGATGATTCGATCAGGCTTCGCCTATTTCAGCGAACGTTAACTGGCCCGACAGCAAAATGGTATATCGAATTGCCTAAAGCTTCATTCGATAACTTCAGCGCCGTAGCCACAACCTTTTTAACCTATTTTCAGCTACCCATAAGGTACGAAACGGGAACAAAGCTTCTTACCAATTCCAAACAAACGACGGCCACTCACATATCCGATCATATTCATGAGTGGCGACATCGTCGTAGAATGGTAAAAACATATGTTCCTGATCAGCTGCTAGCTGAATGGTTTATTAAGTCATTGTTACGTTCTATTATAGAAGATGTGGCAAAGGGAGGAGTCGTCACTGAAGAGCAAGTCATTACTTGTGCGCAATATCTAGACTTGATCTATACTCAGTCTGGCATGCTCTATGATAAAATCCCTGATGCTCCTAGACTGGAATTCTCCATTCCTCCCCCTCCTAAATCAAACAAAGACTCTCATGCCGGTGATGGCGTGATAGGTACGACTAGCATGAAAACCGTAAAGGCTGCATCAAAGAAGCCTCGTATGGTTTCAAGTCAAAATGCAAATGAGGAACTTCTCGCCTCGGAGGTAAATGCCGTGTCGACTAACAAAGGCAAAGAATCGAAGCAACCAGGAGGCAAGAAGAAAAAGAAAGGGAAGAAGAAGAAACAGGAGGAATCGTCTCCTGAAAAATCTTTTGCAAACCCTTCTGGAGATAGGAAACCAAGTCATCCATTCTTTATATGGGATGAGCATCATTGGATGAAAGATTGTCCACCTAAAGATGAGCTTAGAAAATTCTTGAAGAGTTCAAAAACCTCGGCGGTATTGACTGATCCGTTTCCAAATCCAAGAATAAATCTGGTTGCTAGTGACAATGCTTCCCCATGCCAAGTGCTAATGTTGTCTGTTTCAAAGCAGCAAAATGATGCTTTGATATCGACAAGGAATAAAGATTACAGGAATCCACAGCTGTCGAACAACAGGGCTAATGATCAACCTAGTAGTTCGACAACAACTTCGACTGAAGTTGTGCCACCCATTATTCCTGAGCTAACAATAAAGCCACCAAAGGGAGTTGTACATAAATCGACATTTAATCCTCGTGCCAAAGTAGCACAACATTATAATATAGTGGAGGATCTAGCCCAATCGCCATCTGCTATGTCAACACTTGAGGTACTGCAAAATTGCCCCTCCCAAAAGCAGGCTTTATTATCAGCAATAGGTGGGATTGACCCAGCGGATTCCAATCTTGTGGCCTTTAATCACAAAGGATATGACCCTCAGTTACCAGCTCACTAGCTTTCCTCTCATTCAAGTGAAGCCTCAACAAAAACTGTTCATCGAACAATTATTGATGAGGGGGCATCTACATGTATTATGTCAATGAGTTGCTGGAAAACTTTAGGATCTCCACCCTTGTCGCGATCATCAACGACATTAAAAACATTTGATGGATGAACATACACCCCATACGAGATTTTAAGTAACTTGCAAGTCGAACTGGGGGGAAAAACAATAGAAATTGATGTTGAAGTTATCGACGGAAACCTTGATTACAACATCCTACTGGGAAGGCCCTGGATATATGCCATGGCTTCCATTCTATTGACGTACTTCAGGAAGATTGTATTTTCCTTCCAATGAGGAATCACAATTGTCGACCAACAAACATTTCTCCCTATTATCTCACAAGTTACGGGAAGCATTCTGATGATCCACGAAAGCCCTCATTCGCTTCAAAATATCGGAGTAGGCCTACTAAAAGACCCTACATTGATGGGGACTTTTGCCCTACCACCTCCAAACAATCTAGTAGAAGTGGCCACGATGGAAACCTGCAATATGGTATCTTCTATTCAAAAGATGTTCGAAAACGATATTAGCATGGATCATCAACAAGTATTGCCTCCAAGCCCAATAGAGATATTGTAGCAATCAATGTTTTCGACATGGGAGGCAAACCCAAATCAATGCTCATCAAGCGTTTGGATAGATAGGTCTAAGTAATATGGCACCCCTTCAGATCCTTGGTTGCAAGTACATTCTACATATGAAGGAATTGTTCAGTCGATGATGATTGATGGGGCACCATGGGAAGATTACCACCATCGTTCCCATCTTCCCGATTGTAAGGAAGATAGCTCTAGTGACCTTGATCATCCCTTAGTTTTTGATTTTATATCAAATATTGTAAATACGGGCGGTCCTTCGGCCCCGAAAAGCCGGTTTCGGTCTGATTGAGAGTTGTAAAGGGTGGATTCCAAGCAAAACCTGTCCAATATTGAAGAGACTATTGCCATCAATATGTCGACCAAAACAGATGTTGTAGAGAATATTCATGTCAGCAAATCTTGTTCTTCTTTAGAACTAGAAATATATTACGCCCTTTTTCATGAGTTCAGAGATGTCTTTGCTTGGTCATATGATGAAATGCCAGGCATTGACTCGAGCATAGTTGAACATGAAATTAAGATGTATCCAGATGTCAAACTAGTACGACAACGGATCCGACAGGTGTACCTCAAGAAAGTCATTGCCATCAAGGCAGAAGTTGAAAAACTTCTCCATGCTTGTTTTATTTACCCAATTCCTTTAACTGATTGGGTATCAAATATTGTTCCTGTAATGAAAAAGCAAGGAATGATTAGAGTGTGCATCGATTATAGGGATGTAAATCAAGCTTGCCCAAAAGACAACTACCCTACACCCTTCATTGACCAGATAATTGACGAATGCACCGCATGTGAAATCTTTTCATTTATGGATGGATTTTCTAGGTATAATCAAATAAATATCCGCCCACAGAACCAGTCAAAGACTGCATTTATTTGTCCGTAGGGCACATTCGCATACCGCAAGCTACCCTTTGGTTTAAAGAATGTATGGGAAACATTTTAGAGGGGAATGAATTATGCCTTCCATGACATTAAGAACATTGTTCAACCATATCTCGATGATCTTTCCTCTCATTCGCGAAAGCGGACCGATCATTCGCAACATTTGAGAGTGATATTTCTATGTTGCCGACACTCCAAGATACGACTCAATCCACACAAATCTGTGTTTTGTGTCAGTTCTGGTCGTTTACTTGGCTTTGTGGTATCGAAGGATGGAATTCGTCTAAACCCATGCAAGGTTCAGGCAATCATTGATTTGCCTCCACCTTCAAATTCGCTTTAGATTCAGAAACTCCAAGGGAAAGCAAACTTTCTGAGGAGGTTCATTCCAAATTATGCCGAACTTGCTAAAGGTTATACTCATCTGTTGAAAAAAGAAGTACCCTTCATCTGGGATCAGGTAGCGCAAGCTTCCTTTGATGCTTTAAAGGAATCCCTAATAAAAGCATCATTAATGTATGCTCCTGATTATCAAAAAGACTTTAACCTGTATCTAGCTACAGCAGATACGACCATAGCAATGGTTTTAGTTCAAGAAGACGATGGAATTGAACATCCTATCTATTATTTAAGCCGAAACTTAAATGATATGGAAATAAAGTACTCCTACGTTCAAAAGCTAGCTCTCGCAGCTATTCAAGTGATACAGAGATTTCGACACTATGTCCTCTTTCGAAAAACTACCATTTTGTCATATTGCAACCCCATGACTTATATATTGTCGCGACAGTTGCTGGGGGGAAAATATTCAAAATGGATAGCAATTTTACAAGAGTTTGATCTGGAATTCATAAAATCCAAATTGAAGAAAGCCCTGGTTTTCGTGGAGTTACTATGTGATCTCCCATTGTCGTCCAACGATGCAACATCCGAAGAAGCAATCATGGACGAATCTTTGTTTCTGATATCTTCAAGCAATCTGTGGTATGGAGATATAATAATCTTTCTCCAAACCCAAACATATAGGTCTAATACCTCCCGCTCAGAACAACGACGTATTCAATACCAAGCAAAAGACTACATGATCATCAGTGATATGCTTTACTGTCGTGGTATAGATATAGTTCTACGGAGGTGCCTCACCCATGAGGAGGCCGCAAAATTCCTGAATGATTGTCAATCAGGTGCGTGTGGGGGGCATCAATCTGGTTACACTATGGCTCAAAATATTTTACGAGCAGGATACTTCTGGCCAACAATGTTCAAGGATTTCATAACCGCAGTCAGAAGTTGCCATGCCTGTCAAATCTTCGATCGCAAAACTAGAATACCACCCGCACCTCTGCAACCAGTAGTTGTTGTTGGGCCATTCGCCAAATGGGGCATAGATTTCATGACATGTAACCCCACCTTGGCTGGGGGGCATGGGTATATCATAGTCGCAGTAGACTATTTTACCAAATGGGTCGAGGCGATGCTTACATTAAACAACAACGGCGAAACGGTTGCCCTTTTCTTTTTCAATCATGTAGTCTCCAGATTCGGTGTTCCACAGGCCATAGTCACAGATCATGGATCGCATTTTTTGTACTCAGTCTTGTGGGCGTACCGAACATCGGTAAGGAATGCAACCGGGTTTACACCCTTTTAACTGGTGTATGGCTTGGAAGCAATCTTACCAGTTCAGTGCGAAATCTCGTCCCTTATGCTCGCAGTCGACCTTCTCCTCGAAACTTCAGAAGAGGAGGCTCGTTTCTTGGAACTAATCCAATTGGATGAAACCCTTCATGATGCCACCTTGGCTAGCGAAGCCCATAAGAGATGAGTCAAGGCGCAGTTCGAAAAGAATGTCAAACCCCATGTCTTCTCAGAAGGTGACCTGGTCTTACTTTACGACCAGAAGTCTGATAAGTTGGGAGCAGGTAAGTTCAAGTCTTTATGGATGGGCCCCTATATTGTTAAGTGTGTATTAGCAAAAGGAGCCTACGAGTTAGTGGATTATGATGGGATTCCATTGGTGCAACCCCACAACGGGTTGTACCTTAAGCGTTACTATGCTTGACTCAGTATAGTAACCCCTATGCTTTTGTTACATTTTTGTTTTCGGTAAGGGTAATTGTTTTGGTTAGGTAATCCACTTTTTAATTTGTTGCAAATGTTTAACCTATTGGAATCATTTGTTGCATATGCCGAAGGAGTGAGTCGTAGTTCGCGGAACCTATCTTCTGCGGCCTGGGCCATCTTGGATCCGAACGGCGAGCTAGTGAGTTTCAAAGGGGTATGTATTGGTCCGTCAACAAACAACATCACTTAATACAACGCGTTGATAGAACTCCTCTCTAATGCCATCACGCATGGCATACGCCGACTTGTCATCAGGCTAGACTCACAACTCATCATTCTACAGCTCACTGGTATCTACTCTGTACGAAATCCAGCTATCTATTGCATGTTCCTAAGGGTCAAGATTTTGGAAAGACAGTTCTATTCTATTTAATATCAACATATTTCCAGAAACTTAAACACATTAACAGACTCATTGGCAAATTATGTGTTAGATAGACATTTGTGACATTTATAAAAAGAAGCATTTCATCAATATTTGCATAAGGATCATGTAACTTAACCAAAATAAAGCTCCGAAAATCAAATATATATATATATAGCTGTTTATGTTTATACATAATGTTTTGTGACCAAGAAAAAATTGGTCAAATGATCCAAAACTCAAAATGCTAGGGGGCACCCTAGTCTAATGATGTTGGTGATAACAAGTCACCGCCTATGCAATCATGCGTAAAAGCCTAGTCCATCGACTCGGCATGCTAGTAGTATGTCGCTGCAACCTCAGAGGCAGCTTGTCGGTCCTCACGTCCAGAATACCAAGAGTGAGACCCTTGACCTAATCCTGCAATGCTGCAAGAGTCTCGGCCACATCTAGATCATGAAGGATAGCCCTCCCCATAGCCTCTCCTGTTGGAGTGGCAGCTGGTGCTCTCAGGCGTACTACTGGTCGCACTGGTTTGATATCTGCATGAGCACATAAGTTTTGATTAGCCTTGATAAAGGAAAGCATAAGAACATTATAAAAACAATAAATAGAGATATGGTCAGAGAATTTACCTATAACACCCCACTGCTCACCAGCCGGCAGCACCAAATCGGGGTCACCCCGGAAATCAATACCAGCATATGGACACTCAGCATAAACCATCTCCTGACGGTTGAACCACTTGAAGAAAGAATCAGAGAAAGAAACCTGGGACTAACTAGCATGTCGGGCCATAAGGTCAACCCATCTCTGCATCCGTGGCTCAATCGGTGGAGGAAAACCATGTGAAATATACTATGGCTACATCAGTGGGATCTTTTCCGAGGCGAAAGTGGTCAAAATAGAACCATAGCCAAAATGCTTAGATCTTCCATTTTTCACCTTGGTCAGTTGTTCTTTTATCAAAGGGAGTATTTCTTCACACCAGTTGAACACCTTTGGTTCAAGGCATTCCAAGGCGTACTGCATATAGGACCTGTTAGCCAAGTGGAGAGCTGCACTACCAGCTAGTCTAGCAAAAGTGAACAGAATGCTCCTCAAGGACCGGTTAGTGACATCTCGGATATTGATCTTGCCATCCCTACTCGGTTGAGATCCTTCTCTACAGTATTGGCGAATATAATCCCTCACGGATTCGCCCCCATGGGTGGAACCTGATAATGAGAGAGGGGCACCATGCCTTGATAAACCGGTCAAAAAATAGATGTCCACGACAGTCAAGGGGATGGATTTGCCTCTGATCTGGAACACCTGGTTGGTAGGATCCCATGCATCGAGAAAATATTGCAACAAGTTGATTTGTTGTCTCATGCTAGAGATGCGGAAAAACTTGAGCAAACCACAGTTCCGCAGTGTAGTTACTGTACCCGAATCATGTAAGGCAACCATGTCCTCTTTTTCATGCTTGCGTTCTCGCCATGTAACAACCATTTTGCTTTGATGAATCTCTGAAAAACAAACAAGAGAAGAATCAGGGTCATGATTTGGCTAAAAGCAGGCAAAAATTCCACGAGAAAACACTGCAAAAGCTTCCCTCCTTGCGCCAATTGCACCCCAACAGTGTACTGGGTGAGATGCATACTGACTGGCCAATGGCCAGTCTAGTATGCATCACACCTTTCGATATAGGAAGGGTGCGATGGGGCTAGAGAAAAATTTTCAAACCCCAGGGGCTCAGAAAAATAGGGAAACATGCTCAGAATTCAGAAAGGAATGAATGTAACTGAGGAGCCCAAGTTTAGCTCCTACCTGGTCCAGACGGCACCGAGAATCATTCACAGAATCTCATGGAATCAGCTAGTGAAAATCAAGGGGGAAAACACCTACAAAGCTCCAACAAATCCAAGCTCAAAGGAAATTGTAAAATGAGGGGTAAAAACCACTTTTAAATTACTTTTCACGTAATTCGAGTAAGGTATTAGTGTTTTAACTCATTTTTCAAGCATGTATTTTCATTTCTAATCGGTTTGATGAAGTAATTGAACAGGTAGTATGACCGTTAAAGGAACAAAGTGTTAACGGTGAATCGAATAAGCAATGACCATTATCACGAGCAGTTTTTTATGCCAAGTTCAAGCTCGTTAAAAATTAAACCTAAGAAATGAACAAATGATCCCCCCAGAGTTTAATCTCATTAAAAAATGAACCCATCTCCAGTAAACAACCATTGTGAATGCATTATCATCAGCTTTTGAGCCTTGGTCGTGTTCTCATCATCACCTCCACTCTGTTTTAGGCGATCATACGCCTCCATTTGATT
>APFE030058569.1:53768-72218 GCA_000404065.3 Pinus taeda
AGATCATGAATCTCCAAGTGGAACCAAGAAATATCAGAGAGAGGACACTAATAAAAATCCCAGAAGCTGACTCACCCCCCTACAAACATCTATATATGGATCCCTCATCACAGAGATCCAGGAGGCTGGAATCTCGTATTTTGTAAGGAAGTGTTGTTGGTTTCTTGGTGGAATATCATAGTGTTGGGTGATCTAAGCTTTTCATGAGGTGAAGAAGGGATTTCATGCTGGGAGGATAACGCTGGGTTAGATCAATGGGTTGGAATCCTTTTTGCTATTATTTATATTAATAAAGCTATTCGAGTTTTCCTCCACATTCTTGTATGGTTGATGATATATACATTTGTGTCGTCAATATATATCCAGTCCTATATTGTTTATGATTGTATATCTTTGTACTTTGATACTGTTATGCTGCTTGACTCTACAGGTGCTCTCTGAAGCGAGGAAGGAGCAGCAAAATCTGTCAGAAGGGAGAGGAACCAAGTAAGGAACCAAGTGCAAGACTGAGGTTGGTATCCTTTTTTCCCCTCTTATCTACTTCTCATAAAGGAAAGCGAAAGTAGTTTTAGTTTGTTTGTTTCTAAGATAGCTACCCGTCTTAGTGGAACTAGCAGCTCCGAGTGGACACTAGATTTCCTGATAACAAGAACCTCTGGTGACTAAGTGGGAGGATTTCAAAACCCTCATTAAGTCACAGTTTTATCCCATTGGGTACATGGAAGACCAATAGATCCGATGGCATTACTTCAGGCAAAAGTCGGGCCAAAGTGTGTAGGAGCACACCACAAAATTCAGAAACATGGCTATAATGTTGGGTATCTCTCCAAAGAACCCATATGTCCTCCTCAGGTATTTTGGGACTCTGCACCGCCATCTGCGTGAGAAAATGATGTTGTTCAAGCCCAAAAAAGTGGATGAGCTTGTGCACAGACACAGTACCTAGAGAACATAGGCCTGAAAAGAGTGCAATCAAGTGGATTGAAGCAAAAGGAGCAACAAGACGTTGTTAAGGAGGGGAAGAAGAAGCAAAAATGGGGAAAGATAAAAAGATGGAAGCCACAACACACCAGTGCAAATATCTTGGCAACCATTGCAACATTGATGGCCATACAGGGAGAAGTGCTGGAAGATGAATCCAGAGCTAAACTCGAAGAATAAGAAGAAAGATAATAAGAAGAAGAATCTCATGGCCACTGATTTTAGCAACCAAGTTGAAAGCAGCTCAGACATGGATGAGAAGACCATCTGTACATCAGTGCAGAAGGAGGTGAATCTGAGTATCCTTTAGCAACAGGAAGAGAAATAAATGACCAAACCCTTCCGTGTAAATATACAGGTCAAGAAGACGAAGATTGATGCTCTGTTTGACTCAAGATCGTAGCCAAATCTCATTGCATCAGATCTAGTCAAGAAGTTGCAGCTGGAATTTTGTGATCATCCAAACCTATATCCACTGGGATGGGTACATAAGGATGCAGATATGAAGGTAACAAAATAGTGTAAAATTAGATTTGCTATTAGTGTTGATTTTATTGATGAAGTAGATCTAGATGTGGTTCCCCTTGATGTATGTGGAGTCGTGTTTGGGAGTCCATACATGTACATGCCTGATGAAATATTCATGAGGAAAGATAACCAGTACCAGGTCATCAAGGATGGAAAATCATTCATCATCAATGCGCACGAAGGCAAGTCAAAAATTTCACTAGTAAGTGCCAACCAGACCAAGAAATTGATTAGTTCCAGCAAAAAGTATGTTTTATTGTTTTTAAGAGAAGGTTAGTTTGTAGAGGAGTCAATAAGAGGCAAGTCATCTCCAGAGGGGTGTACTAAGAAACAAAAACAAAAATTGAAGGAGTTGTTACATGCATACAAGGACGTGTTCTAAGAGCCTAAAGGGCTACCCACTAAGAGAGAAGTGGAGCACGAGATCCAGCTATTACCAAACTACCCATTGTCAAATATTGGGTTATACAGGCAGTATTTTATAGAAGCAAGTGAGGTGAAGAAACAATTGCAGCAGCTGCTGGAAAAAGGTGTCATTTGACCGATGATCCGAGTTGACTCAACTCCCGAATTTAACCAAGATATTTTTCTTTCGTGATGTGATTAAAATTGCAATTAAAATAGCATAAAGGAACATAAATGCATGTTGTAAAGAAGAGGGAACATGACAATCATCAACAACATAAAATTCAAGATGTTGATAACAGAGTTCATCCAGGAGGGACTACGTCTCTAGGCCTCAGTCTTAAGATGGTGTAGGCCACTACATTAAGCATTGTCAATAGTGATGATGTACATAAGAGGTGGCGTCTCTATCATACAGGGAAAATGCCCTCATGCAGGAGTGGCTCCAAGAGATGTTCCGCTACAAGAACTCTCAGTCAAAAAGGACTCATATCAGTATGACACAAAATCATGCATGATGATCATGAACATCCTGCCAACATGGCATAAAACTGATCTCAATGCAATCATACATGGTGACACATGAGTATCCCATCAACATACAACAAAGGGATCTCAAACAAAACATGACGAATCATGACAACAAGTACATCCCACAAATGATTATGCATCACATCAAGTAGGAATCATGAAACAAGTAAGAACAAGATCCCACATCAAACATCAAATAGGGATCTGTGCAGAACAATGCATAGCAAAATAAGTACATGAACACACTACATATACCTCACATCTTGAGGCCATCTAAAGAAAAGAATGTTAAACTACTGAAGCTAGTCGTACCATCAATCTCGCGCGTCAAATCGCAAGGAATGATTGCTTGCACTTTCAATGTTGACACCTGCACTCCACTATGAGAAGTGTCCAAAAAATGAAATGATCAAATGGGAAATCTGAATGCACCATCAAATTCGTGGTGTCAAATAGTGTAAAATCGACTGTCAAATTTCTGAATTCTAAGAAAATGAAAATCTAGGGCTTAAGGAATCTTTTAGATTCCCCCTAGATTCCTCAAAGATTCCCTCGTCTGAGTCCCCTGCAAATATGTTTCTCATATTAGGAACTGACTGCACCATCGAGTTCATGTCATTGAGAGGTGTAGGATCGACATAAAATTTGTCCAATTTGGACACTGCAAAAATTTCACCCTCCTGGGAATTTTGCTCAATCATGGCTATGCCTGTGCTTTTCAGGATCATGGTTCCACCTACAAAAATTAATTAAAAATTCATGCTTCGATTTCCATGCATGTTGCTGATTACTCCATGCTGTTAGGTGCACTGACAAATGAGGTTTTTATATAAATTTTGGGCGGAGTTATCAAAACAAAACCGTTTGGTGTAATGGTAATAATCGAAATTAGTTGAGGAGGGGTTGGGTGGTCAAACCCCGCCCCTCCCATTTTAATACATTATATTTTTTCCTTAAACACCACCTGACTTGTTTTGGGGGTCGAGTCTGCGTTGGGCAGCATGCCCCATACCCTCCATAACACATTTGAATGGGGCATTGTTTCTTTTTTGGAATGGTCATTGGGTGCATTTAATGGGGTGTGAGGCTTGGTTTATGATGCAAATTTATTAAATGGCATGAGGTTGGTGAGGGTGCCTGCGAGGTGGGCCGACCACACTGCCCGGGTGGGTTCAAGCCCCACCATACTTGGTTCATTATATGGCAATGTTATTGTGTGGTGGGGCGTGGGCCGGGTCCACTGGAGGTGGCCCGCCCACCACCCGTAGTTATGGTCACTGTGGTGTGCGGTGGAGTTGGGGCCGGCGGGGTTCATGGCCCTTCGGACATTTTTTGATTTAAAAAATTTGTTTTGCTGTGTGGTTGGGAAGGGAGGCGGCAAGGGTCATGGCCCGCCACCTCATAACATATTTGTTTTTTTTGTTTTTATTTAATAATAACACATTTTTTCAAATTTGTCTAATATAGGGGATATTAGACAAATTAATGATCCAACAAATTCGCCCACTTTCGGGAGCTATTTTTCAGCCACGGGGTTGGTCAAATTGTAGGACACTTAAACCTGGCCCACAACCCAACATTGACCAAAACTTTGATTGGCTCGTTCTCCCTCATACGAGCTCGGATTGATGAACTGTTCTAACCATTGTGATGAGGATGACAAGATCTATGCTTTGGTCTTGGTTCGAAAGTATTATGATCACTTTGATTTTCGAGCTTCCATAAGCCCTCTTTTTCCTATGTGTCCCTAGAGCCACCTGGATCAATCCTCCACACTGAGGAGCTTCAGGTCCTCCAAAAGCATGAAAAATAATCTAAAACTTCTCTGTATCTTGTCCGCATCATAAGTGTCCTGAAAATATCTCACTTCCATCTCCTTCACCTTTGTCCTTCGGAGCCTTAAATGATGAGCCGCCACCTGCAACCTCTAGTACATTGTTTTGCAAATTACATGCTTTACTTTCACGACCAACTAATGACCCAAGCATCCCATACTTTCCATGAGTTTATAACACATACTCGGTGGTCAAGTTTACATCAAACTGGAAACAATACTCCAGCTATGAAAACAAGGCCAACATATTATTGTTTCTTCAACAAGCGATGGAAAACATATCATCACTGCAACACATGATTTACAAAAATAAGGTCAAATGTTGTTGTTTCTTTGACAAGTGATGGAAACACGACATCACTTTCATAGTTTATCATGCAACTCAAAATAAGACTAGACATCATTGTTGCTTAACATGTGATGGAAACACATCATCACTTTTACATTTTAAAATGCAACAAATTATTTACAAAAGCACAACCATGACAAGCTAACATATCTAGAAACCATTTTTCACTTATCAATGTGAATGGATCATCCCCCTGTGGTGGTTTTTCTTGTCGAACAATTGTTTCACTTGGTTCATGCACAGACACTTTGTCTTTAAGGTGCTGCTCTGGATGGAACCTCTAACAAGTGGCTCTTTGATGGCCACCTCTGTTGCAATGACTGCAATACATCTTCTTCCTCCATATCTGCTTAACATGTTTCTTTACCTACTATTGAGAGGGTCTTTCATTCCTCATCCTTTTGTGTGCTTCCATTCTCTTCCAACACTTAAAAAATGTATGGTTATGTAATCCACAAAAGGTACATGTTTTTTGATGCCATGTTTTACGTTCATCATTAAAAACATGATTATAATCGAAATGAACATTCGAATGTCGAGATTGGTTATACCTTTCCTTGCCGTCTCTGGTGTAATTATGGTGATGAGAGCTTTCCTCAGCTCTTTCCCTACCATGGGATGATGAGGATGTGTTCCCATCATTCTTTTTCCTCGACGATTTCAACAATGTATCGGAAGCATATGACACCTTCGAGAATTCTCCCTCGGTGTATCTCAAGCCTGTAAAATTGAGGTCTTTACACAACCTCCAAAGGTTTAGTTATGCCTTGGTTATTAACACCAAGTTATTTTTCCTCCTCGTGCCTCATCCTGGTAAGGAGCCTCATGTTTGTGTCTGTAATTGGGATCTCCAAATCTCCAACAGAAATCATACTATGTGAAGATGAAACCAAAAGGAAATCAAGATCTTTTACCTCCTTTGTCGATTGGGAAAGTACTAATGAGGGCCTCTCATCATCTATTTTTGGTGGTTCACTAGTTGTTGTGGCACATTCCCTAGCTTCCTTTCCGACATACCCAAGTCCTGCCTGACAGGGTAATTCTTCTGCTTTGATGGGGCTGACAATGCCTTGGCCATTAATGCCCAAGCCTTTTCCTTCATACCCCATTCTCTTCAATAGTTTGGAGCCAATTCTTGTGGTATGATTTTCAAAAATAGGGAAATCATCATCAAGAAACATACATGAATTTAGAGAATTACATTTTACCTCATATGGGTCATGCTGCAACTTTTCCAAGGCCTCCTCCTTTGATTGCACCTGTCATAGAGAACTATGTTTCTCCTCTTTCTCTTCATGTAGAAGCATCTTCAATTCAGCGTTATTTGTTTGAAGACTTTAGTTTTTGTGCTTTAGTTCTTCTAGGGCCTCTTCCATGGCTTGCAACTAAAGCTAAAATCACTCCTTTTCCTTTGTCTCTTTTTGTAGAGCTTCATACATTATTTCCACCCTTTGGAAAATTTTAAGCATGGTCTCGTACATTACTTTTTCATCCTATGTCGCTGCACATTCCATTGTTCATGCTTGCAATTCACATCCATGCAAAGACTTCTCTGATACCAAACTTGATCCGAGTTTACTCAACTCCCGAATTTAACCAAGATATTTTTCTTTCATGATGTGATTAAAATTCCAATTAAAATAGTGTAAAGGAACATAAATGCATGTTGTAAAGAAGAAGGAACATGACAATAATCAGTAACATAAAACTGAAGACGTTGATAACATAATTCTTTTAGGAGGTACTACGTCTCTCGGCCTCGGTATTAAGATGGTGTAGGCTGCTACATTAAGTGTTGTCAATATTGATGATGTACATAAGAGGTGACATCGCTATCATACAAGGAAAATTTCGTCACGTAGGAGTGGCTGCAAGAGATGTTCCGCTACAGGAACTCTCAGTAAAAAGGACCCCTATCAGTATGACACAAAATCATGCATGATGATCATGAACATCCCACCAACATGGCATAAAAGGGATCTCAATGCAATCATACATGGCGACACATGAGTATCCAATCAACATACAACAAAGGGATCTCAAAGAAAACATGACTAATCATGACAATAAGTACATCCCACAAATGATTCCACATCACATCAAGCAGGAATCATGAAACAAGTAAGAAACAAGATCCCACATCAAACATCAAACAGGGATGTGTGCAGCACAATGCATAGCAAAATAAGTACATGAACACATTGCATATACCTCACATCTTGAGGCCATTTGAAGAACAGGATGTCAAACTACTGAAGCTGGCCATACCATCAATCTCGCGGCATTGAATCTCATGGAATGACTGCTCCCACATTGAATGCTGACACCTGCACTCCACTTCGAAAAGTGGCCAAACATTGAAATGATTAAATGGGAAATTTGAATGCACCATCAGATTTGTGGCGTAGAAAAGTGATAAATTGACTATCAAATTTCTGAATTCTGAGAAAATGAAAATCTGGGGTTTAGATTCCCCCTAGATTCCTCAAAGATTCCCTCCTCCAGGTCCTCTACAAATCTTCTACTCAGATTAGGAAATTGATTGCACCATCGGGTTCGTGTCGCTAAGAGGTATAGGATTGACATAAAATTTGTCCAATTTGGACACCACAAAAATTTCACCCTCCTAGGAATTTTTCTCAATCATGGTTGTGCCTGCCCTTTTCAAGATCATGGTTCCACCTACAAAAATTAATTAAAAATTCATGCCTTAATTTCCATGCGTGCTCCTAGTTCCTCCATGCTGCTGGGTGTACCGACAAATGAGGTTTTTATATAAATTTTGGGCGGATTTATCAAAACAAAACCGTTTGGTGTAATGGTAATAATAGAAATTAGTTGAGGAGGGGTCGGGTGGTCAAACCCTGCCCCTCCCATTTTAATACATTATAGTTTTTCCTTAAAAACTACATGACTTTTTTTGGGGTCGGGTTTGCATTGGGCGACTTGCCCCATACCCTCCATAACACATTTGAATGGAGCGTTGTTTTTTTTTGGAATGGATGTTGGACGCATTTAATGGGTGTGAGGCTTTGTTTATGGCACATTTGTATTAAATGGCATGAGGTTGGTGAGGGTGCCTGGGAGGCAATCTGGCCACACCAGCTAGGCAGGTTCAAGCCTCGCCACCCTCAGTTCATTATAAGGCAATGTTATTGTTTGGTGGGGCGTGGGGCGGGTCCACCAGAGGTGGCCCACCCACTGCCCATAGTTATGTTCACTTGTGGTGTGCGGTGGAGTTGGGGCTGGCAGGGTTCATGGCATGTCGGCCATTTTTTGATTTAAAACTTCTCTTGTATTGTGTGGTTGGGAAGGGAGGTGGCGGGGATCATGGCCTGCCACCTCATAACATATTATTTTTTGTTTTAACTTAATAATAACACATTTTTTTGAATTTGTCTAATATAGGGGATATTAGAAAAACTAACGATCCAACAAATTCCCCCACTTTCGGGAGCTAGGCTTCATGTCCTTGGGTCTGTCAAATTGTAGGACACTTAAACCTGGACCACAACCCAACTTTGACCAAAATTTTGACTAGCTCGTTTTCCCTCAAACGAGCTCAGATTGACGAACCATTCACACCATTACGATCAGGACAACATGATCTATGATTTTCTCTTGGTTCGAAAGCATTCTGATCACTTTGATTTTTGAGCTTCCATAAGCCCTCTTTGTCCTATGTATGTCCCTGGAGCCACCTGGATCAACCGAGTACATCACCATGTGGGTCACCCATCATCATTGTGTCAAAGAAGGATGGGACTTGGTGGATGTGTATATATTACAGGGAGTTGAATAACATCACGCTCAAGAACAGATACCCCCTGTCTAGGATAGACAATCTGATAAATTAGTTGCAACAAGCAAAGTATTTCAGAAAGCTGGACTTGAAGTTTGTATATCACCGGGTTGAAGTCAAAGAAGAAGAAACATGGAAGATTGCCTTCAAAACTAGGCAAGGTTTGTGTGAGTGGTTAGTTATGCCATTTGGCCTATGTAATGCACCAACTACATTTATGATATTAATGAATGATGTACTGTGCCCTTTCATAGATTCATTTGTTATTTTCTATTTAGATGATATAATGGTATGCAATGCTACCTGGGAGGAGCATATTTCACATTTGACATAAGTGCTGGAAACATTGAAGAAGCACTGGCTACTAGCAAATCTCAGGAAGTGCAAGTTTGAGTAGATGTCCTTGCTATATTTGGGATATGTTATTGGTGGAGGAGAATTGAAGATAGATCCTTCCAAGATGGAGGCCATCATGAAATGGATGGTGCCTGCTAATGATACTAAGGTTAGGAGTTTTAGTGGAGCAACATAGTACCTAAGGAAATTCATATCATCGTTTTCAGTGGTAGCAACATTGTTCCATGCCATAACAGTAAGTGGTAAGAGTTTCTAGTGGGGAAAAGGCCAGCAGAAGGCTTTCGATGAGTTAAAGAAGAAGATCAATGAAGCACTAGTTCTGGAATTACCAAACTTGCAACTACCCTTTGAAATGGAGATAGATGTGAGTGGGTATGTTATGGGAGCTGTCTTCATGCAAGGGGGAAGGCTTGTATGTTAGCATTTTGAAGTTTTTCATCAGAAAGTACTTAACTACCTTACCTATGATAAGGAGCTCTATTCCATGCTGCAAGCTGTGAAGAAGTGGAAGCACTATCTGATGGCAAATGAGACAATAATCCATGCATATCACCAACCATTATAGTACCTACAAGCCCACAATAAGCTACAACAAACTAGGCATTACAAGTGGATGGGGTTTTTACAACAGTTTCATTTGGTGATCGAGAATACAAAGGGAAGCACAAACAAGTTGGCTAATATACTTTCAAGGCCACCCACATCAAAGATTACAACTTTGGGGACTCTTATGCACATGGAGCCATGTTGGCTTGTTGGGGCTTGACCCGGGTTTAGAGGTGAATTAGCTGAACAAATCCCGAAACTACTGGCCCTTTTGGCAACAGTCCGTGGTGCGCAAAATAAGGTCTCAACTGAGGTAGTATGGGAGGGTGCTGGAACTAGGTTTCAGCATGGTAGGGGTGTCTTAATGAAGTTTTGGAAAGTCCAAGGTCTAGATCTACGCGCTTGCATTGCTTCTGCGTAACTGTCTATCTTTCGCAACTTGTGCAACTGCCTTCGTGCAGCTCAGTAAGGAGCGCGAAGAAAGTACTCTCTTGATCCTTTACTTATACTGTGATTCTTATTATAGTTCTTAATTATGTGTGCCCAGTATTCTTATTCACTATTCAACAATCAGATATGTGCGTGCAACCATAGACAACATAAATGCATAAAAGTAAATAGAAACACAGGTACACAATATTTAGGAATCAACCTTATCTTTATTAATTCTTTCCTTTAAGTACAATCCCAACTCCACCTTGCACACTTAGCTGCAAGGGTCCACGCACTTAGCTATGGACTCTACTATGCCTTTGCACACTCAGCCACAGAGCCTCTATCTACTCCTACGACCCAAGACTTAGACTTATAGACTCAGAGCTATTATTGTTTCACCATTCGTTAAGACTCTTCTTCGACTACCAAATCTATTTTACAATTCTAGAGCCTCGCTCTATTTATACAATCCCATGGTCTGCAGACCATGGGTAGGTTGACTTTACAATATATCTCCTTACATACTTAAGGGCGGACAACCTTATGACTTGACCATATACTTCGTGCTCTGTGCACTTCGTGGAGTCTTTACAATGCATTTTTGACCCAAAACTTGGGATTTAAGCTCCAAAACCATGCCATGGGGGATCCACTGCCCAACAGGCCCCCAACACAAACATCATGACTCATCCCAAGTCACTTTGCTGGTGCAGTGATCTTTGCATAGAGTCCATCTAGCAAATCCTGCACTTAACGTAAGTCCGCGGCACACTGTTCTATCATCTGTTGTACCTGCTATGCGTGTATCTGTGAAGATTCATTAGGAGGGACACATCCCTGCCTTAGCGCATGAACTTCTTGCATTTGCGCTAACTTTCCCTCGATCTTGGAAGTCACTGTGAACGCTTCATTAATACAAGGCTGGATGCACACTTTAAGCAAAGCTTCTTTTTGACGCACAGTGTCCACTTGCTTCTTTAGTTCTCGTGCCTCTTGCACCTTTGCGAGCTGCTGAGTAAGGACGGCTATCTGCACGGTCGCCCGGACATTGTTGTATTGCTACTGCAACTCATGAGCCTCTGTCTCTAGCCATTGTATAGTTGGATCCTCTTGCAATGATGCGAGTGTGAAAAGTGACTGATCCAACAATGTCGTACAGTCTTGTACCTTGCGCTCAATGTGCTCTAGCCCCGTTTGGATTACACGGACGCACTGCTCTTTGACTTCTAGGGGCGTGGAGGGCTTCACCTTCAATCACAGCTTGGCGATCTGTAGGTTCAGCTCCAACTGAACCTTCGCCATCTCTTCTCTAGCCTTGTGGACTCCAACTGCCATTTGGTGGATCCTTTCTGCCACTACTAGTTCTGCTAGAATGACCAACTCTAGCATGTTTTTGCACGCTTCTTTGAATGCCTGCTCCAATCCTAAGTTCTGCGTAACCAGTTCGTCACGCTGCAGGCTTAACTATTCCATGTTTATTTTCTACTCGCTCAAGACCTGGAGCATGTGGTCCTCCCTAGTGCGTAGCTCGGTTGTAACCCCGTCCTGCAGTTGGTATAGGGTTTCTCTTGGAAGGGCTGCCAAGTTTATACCCAAGCCCTTCATTCTACTTACGGTGGCTCTGTCATCCTCATTTGTTGCTGCGAGCACACTTTCAGGCAACACAAAAGTGTTGGCCATTCTAGTGCACAACCTCTGTTTGGCCTCAGTTGTCCCTGCCACAACATATGGTGCCATCATGCCTGCCTGTAGGGGTCACACCTATAAATCTTGCAGCTGTGCTCTGAGCACCCCCAACACAGTTGTTTGCTCCGTCATGAGTTCCTCAAGCGTGTCCTTAATGACATCACGAACCATCTCACCGATGTAAAAAAGGTCACCCTCTATAAGCGTGATCAGATCTATGGAGGTTTTCGTGGCCTTCACCTTCTTCCTCGGAGCTGGCTTCTTAGGGATGTGCGGCTGCTTAAGTTGAGTCGATTCTGAACTAGGATCCGCACACTCTTCTGCCCTACCCACATCCTCGATCCCCTCCCACGTGGACTTCTCTTAGCACTCCCCAGGCTCTTCTATGGGTGTTGTGGTGGTTTTCTTGGCCTGCGCTACTACTATTGTTGCCTCCTCAGCCTTCTTCTACATGTCAGCCATTAATTTTGCTTCGTAGAGTGCCCTAGCCTCCATAGCTGCCTTCTCATTACACCGCTTCTCAGCCAACTTCATCACACGAAGCTTGCCTTCTTGCTTTTGCTTTTGTGTGATTTCTTTCTCCAGCTCTGTCAAGTCTTGGGCGCGTCACTCTGAAGGCCAAGACTCCAACATCGTGAATATCACATCATCTGTTGTGATAAATGGGAACTTCATCCATTTGTGCGCGGGATCCTTCCACACCTGCATATACATATTATGCATATTTCCTTAAACTCGACCGAGCTCTGTAAGCTGTTGTAGATCTTATTGCAGAAATGGAGATGGAGAAATATGACAATGAAGTCTACCTTGCAACATGAACCACATACTGAATCAAAGACAACAAACTCCAAAGCTCATATAAGAACTAGAAATCTGTGTTTTTGGGGCTACTGAAGGGTCCCTTCCTCAATTCATGGTCCCAGAGGGAGGAAGTGAGGCTGAGACACCTACTGACAACCTTGTGGTGATCCTTTTTCTCCTTCCTAACCTTCTACTTGAAAGAAGGCACAAATGGAAGCAAGCTATGACACAACCAATCTAATCTACACTGCTATAATGGAAATGCATCTACGAAGCAAATTAACAATTAAGCTATGAATCTACACTAGCATACATGTACAATAAAGAGGATCCTCGACTGTTAGGGTTGGGCCCTAACCCAAGAGCTTCAGTCCTCTAAGTTAACTCAGTGCTGGCTCAAAATAAAACTCATTCTTATTACCAAAACAATAGATTACATCAAAAGATTGTCACAAGTCTTGTAGCTCGAAAATGGAGTAGAGTTTTACAATAAAAATCTAAATCCTATTGAGGCCCTAGGCCTCTCTACTTATACATTTTAATTCTCCAATGACTTCCTTAAAATTAGGAAGGCTCGGCTCGCAAACTCGAGATAAACTAGTGCTTTGTCTTTCACTTGCTCGACTGCCTTCTCGTTCTCATAATTTGGCTGTTTGCACTTCGAGTTGATGGAGGAATATTTGAATGGAGGGGTAGTAAATGAGGAGGATTTGCCTCCTATTATCCCTCTCCCTTCTCCCACTCGAGTTTTGAGCTTGGTCTTTGCCAAAATTCCTTGCTTTTATCCTTTAATCCTGCATTAAATGCACATTAGACCACAAAGCAAAATATCCAACTCTAACTCAACTCATCTCATAAACACAATATAATCATAAGTATGCAATAAGTTATGAGAATAGTTGGTTTGACTAAGCTAGGAGGTGAATTAAGGCCCATATAATTACCCAATGATGAGGCTCATCAGTCATATGTAGGGTAGTTCAAGAATCACTCATGAAAGATCCTAGAGAGATGAAATATTGGCTTACCTCCTTGAATCAAAACTACTCATACAACACACCCACTTGGATTTGTCTCCACTTTGAATCGATTTGTAAATTAGGCAATGTGAAAACTAGTTCTTGAAGGATATTCTGTTTTAGGTAGTCAAATTTTTTTACTAATTCTCTTCGAATTGGAAACACTTTCCACTAGATGTTATGGCATGAAGTGGTGAAACCATTACTAAAAAGGATACTGTGAGCTTCCATAGGTACTATTTTTGCCCAACAAATATCCTGAATTCAATGGAATTAGTTGGATTGGTCATTTTTTGTGGCCTCTATCTTTACAAGATTTATCTTAAGCTCCACTCCATTGTTCAGATACCTCAAATACACCAATTATTGATTCATCATTTGAGCTGAGACTGCATCTTGTTACCATTGGGGTACATACATGTTTAGAATCTTCCATGCCGTACTTTTTCAAGATCTATTTGAGATATTTGGTTTGTGAAAGAAAAATACCATCTTTATTTTGTTGAACTTGTAGACGAAGAAAATAGGTAAGTTCACCAAGCAAGGATATTTCAAATTCTTGCTACATTACCCAAGAAAAATTCTGACTCATGGATTCTTCATTGCTACCAAAAATGATATCATCAACATAAATGAGAATTATTAGCAATTTATTAGTGTCAATCTTTGTATATAGATTGCTATCTACTAACCCTTTTGAAAAACCCTGTTGGTGTATATATTTGTCAAGGCGATAATACTAGGCCCTTGGAACCTGTTTTAGACCGTAGAGAGCCTTTTTGAGTCTGCATACAACTTTTGCATCATTCCCAAGAATGAATCCTTCTAGTTGTTCAAAATAGACTTCTTCTTCTAAGTCTCCATTAATGAAAACATATTTTACATCCATTTGGTATACTTTGAATTTCTGAAAGCTAGAAAGAGCAAGAAACATCCTTATGGATTCAAGTCTAGCAACAGGTGCAAAATTTTCTTCAAAATCTATACCCTCTTGTTGAGCATACCCTTTACAAACAAGTCTGTCCTTGTTTCTAATAACTTCTCCATTTTCATTCAGCTTGTTTTTGAATATCCATTTAGTTCCTATGATATTTTTATCATGAGGTCTAGGAACTAATTCTCAAGTATTATTTTTTTCAATTTGCTCAAGTTCTTCATTCATGGCCTTGACCCAACATTCATCTTTGCATGCTTCATTTACATTTTGATGTTCGGTGGAGGATAGTAATGGTAGATAGCTTGAGGTTTTTGTAATAGTTCTTCTTGTCTACACACCTACCTCTTTTTCCCCCAAAATTTGAGTTGCTGGATGATTTTTCTGAACATACCTTGATGGAGTCTTTTATTCTACCATTATCTCTTCTTCTGGTGCTTCATTGGTTTCTTCTTCAGAATCATTGTGATTTGATGAGGGAAAGTAATCCCCATCTTCTTCATTGTCATAATCTTCGGTTTTTATCTGTTTCGGATTTTTGCATGCTTCATCAACTACAACATCAATACTTTCAACAATTTTCCCAAGAGCATCAACTTGGCATTTCCACCTCATCATGAAGTCGATGTCATCATTGTCAAGTTGTGAATTATGTAAGTATCGTCACAATGTCATGTGTGTCCATGTTTCTTGTCACATAATTTGTGGATGTAGTGATCTAATTATCAAAAGGAAAAGAAAAAACTGTAATGTGTGGAAGTCCAAGAGTCATATGTGGAATATGAAAAGTCACATAGTCATATATGGAAAAAGAGTCACTAGGAAAATTCCAAAAATAATATAGAAGTCAAAAGTTCATATTAGAAGTCCAGGTGTGATGAGGATAACTCATGAGTCATAGGGGATATGAAAGGTCATTCCTCTTATTATAAATGAAACTTCATAACTAGAGAAAATGGGTTTTGTAGGCTTAGCCATTGAAGCACTAGCCTTTGCTTCTCTAGATTATCATAGGAGAGAAGATCATTCTTTTGAAAATAAGAAGTAACTTAATGTTCCACATTGGAGCTAGTGGTTTTCCATTGTCACTACCTACTTGGATCTTTCACTTAATAATCAGAAACTTGTTGATCCAACACATTTTCATGGATGTATCGTAAATATTATAAGACTATTCTTTGAATGTATGTGGTATATGTCATGTTCATATGTAATAAAGAAATTGAACTACTTAATTGGCTTTGGTACTTATCTTCTTGAATGTGTGTTCTATTTTCCTTAATGGTTTTTGCGTCTATGTGAAATATTTCGCTAGATAACTAACAAATCTTTTCTTTCTCTCGTGTGCCTCTCTTAGGATAGTACTATTAATATCCTTCTACAGAACCATTCCTTACTTCCCTCTCATGAAAGAATCCTTTTACACATTGCAATCAGTGTTTCATAGTGTCAACTTACTTATTGATTCCAAAGGTCATATGCATAATGTCTTATGTTATCCCTTGAAGCTAAGGAAAAACTAAGAGTTATGGTGGTCGAGTCGATAATTTGGATGGGCCTCCAACTCCAAATGGTTTGAAGTATAATTTGGACTTTATACCGGGGATACCCCCTTGGTTTATGGATTTTCAACACTGTCAACAAGTATATATATTTAACAATCCATTGATTTAAATATAGTTTTCAACCCATTTAAAAATTGTCGGGCCATATGACTATTAATCACTGAACTATAACAATTATATGTAACCATTTGCCAAATTTTACCATTTTCCATTTGACTTTCCAATGGTTGGTTAGGACCCACTAGCCACTAGTTGAGTGCCACATGGCACCCATTGATTGGGCTATGTGGCCCCATTCTATTGACCACAACTTACCACCAATTTTAGCACTCTATTGTCATATTTGGCAGTGTTGTTAAATTTAACCCCAACTAAAATCCTCTCCATATATTGTGTGACTTTTCAAAATTTAGCTACTAACTTTTCTATACCATTAATTTGGTGTCGCCACAAATTTATTCGGTGCTCTACTAAACCCTATCTTTTTTCATGTTTGGCCACAACTTTGACTAAGGATAACTTCTACATACAAATTTGGGTTGATGCATTCCTCATGTCATTGGAAATCTTGTGATGAGCTCTTTGATTTGGTCATATTTTTGTTGCAATATGGGGACTTGATTTCTAGGCCATCACAGATCCACCTGGAATAGCTGGTCCCAATATGATGCCTAAAGAAGAAGGAATATTGTTTACATGAGTGCTCCCTCAAAATATTTAAATGAAGTTATAATTAAGGGAGTTGAAGAATGATTTTCTAAGAACAGATGGAAGATCCATTGGAAAAAGGTGTCAAGTTAGATAAATCAACGATGAAAGAGGAAGTCTTTGTAAATTTAGAGTGCTAAGAGAGAAAAAAAAAAATGTGGACAAGAAAGTGCGAGACAAAAGATGTGCAGTACGATGAGGATAGGTATAAGAGGCCTCCAAATCACATGAAGATTGAGGATGATCTACAATGAAGTGAATAGTGAGAATGGTTAGTAATAATGTATGATATGCATTATGTAAGGCATGAGAGGAGAAAATGTGTATATATGTATGTAAGATAAGTACGAAAAAAATAGAGAGATATAAGTAGTGGAAAGTAATCTATGTAAGTGTCTAGAACAAAGTTAATGAGCTAGCTATGATGAACCAAATAAGTGTGTAAGTGGATCAGAGAAGAACATATTGAGGTGTAGATATTAAATGTGATTAGTGTTTCCTAGGTTCCTATGAAGTAGAAAAGGGGATTGGTGTCTCTTTTTGATCAGTGCCTAAAAGTAAATGAGATTGGTGTCTCTTACAAAGGGGATTGTAGTTAGAACATGACAGGACTTGATATGAACGAAAAGCATGCTTGAATTGTTATCCTTTTTTCTTTTCCTTTTGAGCTGGTCAATAGTTCATGTTGTTGAAAAAAATTAATTAATTGCCTTACAACTAATTACCTAACTACGACATAGTGTTCAATATTTACCCATATATTATATGTGGACTCAGAGTGAGTCCAAATACATCAAATTTTACTATTGGATTACATTAAGGAATCCAATAAAAACATGCAATAGTTCATGTTGTTGAAAAAAATTAATTAATTGCCTTACAACTAATTACCTTACTACGACATAATGTTCAATATTTACCCATATATTATATGTGGACTCAGAGTGAGTCCAAATACATCAAATTTTACTATTGGATTACATTAAGGAATCCAATAAGGACATGAAAGGACTTGATGTCTCTCAAAAGCATGCTTGAATTATTTCCCTGAGATGCTCTCCTCTTTTTCTTGTACTTTTAAGCGGGCCAATAGTCGATCGTGCTAATGCTTCAATGAACTGGAAAGAGAATATAATGAACGTTGGCACATCAGAATTTACTATTGGATTACAGTAAGGAAATGACAGGACTTGATATCTGTCAAAAGCATGATTGACCTGAGATGCTCTCCTCTTTTTCTTGTACTTTTAGGCTGGCCAATAGTCGATCATGCTAATGCTTCAATGAACTGTAAAGAGATTCATATAATGAAAGTTGACTTGGCGTCCAAGCGTTTCATTAGAATTTACAATAGGATTACAGTCAGGACATGACAGGACTTTGATATTTCCCTAAGATGCTTTCCTCTTTTTCGGTTCCTATTAACCAGTCCATCGCGCTCTTGCTTCAATGAACTGGAAAGTGCTACATATATTGTATGTTGACTTTGTGCATGTGCTGTATATGGGAGACTGTCATCAGATTTTACAATTGGATTATAGTTAAGACAAGACGGGACTTGTTAGGTGTGTAAATCATGGTTTAATAGTTTCCCTCACATGCTCTCCTCCTTTTCTTTCCTTTTAGGCTAGCCAATAGTCGATAGAGCGGGAAAGAGCTAAATATATTGTGCGGAGGTTTTGGTGTGTAAGTGCGTTATATGGGAGACTAAATTTAAAATCGAGTTACAGTCAGGATTGGTGACATGACAACACTTATATTCATAAAAAGCATGACACCACATGATAGGTATGAAATTTTATCTCCTTGTGCTTTTCCTTTTAAGTTGGTCAATAGTTATCTGGTTATTGTTTCAATAAATTGAAAAGATTTACATATATGGTATTGTGAGTGATTATTAAACCTAACTTACTGTTTTTGTTCTCTTATTTTTTCAAAAGTATTATATTATTTTTTATAAAAATAT
>APFE030058569.1:72334-87920 GCA_000404065.3 Pinus taeda
AACCTATAATATGATATTTATAGTCAAAACACCTAACGTTATAGCTGAGTAGTATATTTGCTATCAAAATGTTTTATATGGAAGACTATCATGAAAATTTACTATAAGATTAAAATCGTTATATGGCAAGTTTTGATAGGTATGGAAAAACATGAGTGAATTGTTTTGCGTACGATGCTGTCCTCTTTTTGTTTTCCTTTTAAGCTGCCCATAATGAAGGCATTGTTCACCGAAGACCATAATTTATTTTGCTAATTTTGTAAGAAAAGTTTTAAAAATTATGATGGTTGAAATGCTGGAATCTTTTTTCTTTTATAATCTAAATGGATTCAACCTATAAAATATTTAAAATCCTAAAAATTTACAATTATAATTTAAATTTCCAAAAATTTCACCTAAATTTTAAGAAAATTTCCAAAATTTCCACAAATTTCACCTAAATTTTAAGAAAATCCAAAATTTCGGACCATCTTGAACCTATTCCATTACATATATTTTACATGCACTAGGCGGCCAAGTACTTTATATAGGAGTTTGTCACTGGTTCATTTGTGATATTTTTGACACAGTACTTACCACACAATCACACAAGATTTTTCTATAACAATATTGTCAACGCTTTGGAGAAATAATATAGTGTCTGCGTTATGGCTAGCAATACAACTAGAAATTACAGACGGAGAATGTGGCATTCTAATTCACTTCACTCACGCATCAATTTGTTGGCGAGAAACTTGGGATCACGTAGGTATCACTTTAGTCACTCGGGAAACATTTTCAACGGATTTCTTTCCTTGGTGGTTAGAGATGTGAAAGTGTCATGTAATCTTTTCTTTTGGTGATTAGAGATGTCAAAGTGTGTGTCATGGAAGTATGAATGTTATTCTCATATATTGCTTGATATAGAAAATAGAAAATGTTTTAGGATTTTATATATTAATTATATTTATTAATGTAGTTGTGTTATTTGATGGTCCACATGTGGGGTGGATTTGTTGACCATGGTTGGCCATCATTGAAGAGGGTTGATGAGGTTTATCATGGTTGATGAGGTTGAGTAAGGTTAGAAAAAACAGGGTTACCTCATATTGACCAAGTTTGACCATGGTCAACCATTAATGTAATATTAATGTTACATCAATTTAATAATGTTCCATTAATTTTCACTATTGTTACATTAATGTTATATTAATATTAACCACTATTGACCAAAGTGACAAAGGTACATGTTACATTAATGTTAATATTAATTCTACATTCATGTTGCAAAAATGCTTGCATTAATGGTTGAACTGGGTTGATGAAGTTTACCATGGTTGAAGAGGATTGACCATTATTGGT
Organism: Pinus taeda; assembly: GCA_000404065.3. Taxonomy (NCBI): domain Eukaryota; kingdom Viridiplantae; phylum Streptophyta; class Pinopsida; order Pinales; family Pinaceae; genus Pinus; species Pinus taeda. The sequence continues at coordinate 73,676 of APFE030058569.1, forward strand.
CAAGGTAGTTCATGGTTGACATTAGTTGACCATCACTGATAATGATTACCATGGCTCACCAACCATTAAGTGGAAAGGTTATGGTTGACGTTGGTTTACCAATTTTAACCATGTAACATGGTTACAATAATGTTACATTAATGTTGAGCATGGTCAATGTTACATTAATGTTAGAAAACTAGCTAAATTAATGTTTGAAGAAGTTCGATGGAGTTAACCAAGGTTGAAGAGTGTCAAGCATTGTTTATTAAGGTAGGTCATCATTCACCTGAGTTGAATATGATTGACAATGATTATGATGGTTGATTTTTGTAGAACATGATTAACAATTACCGGGGTTGACCTCAGTTAACCATGATTAACAGTGATTACTATTGTTGAAATTAGTCAACCATGATTAATAATGATTACCATGGTTGACTAAGGGTTAAGAGGAATATTATGGTTGACCTTGGTTTACTATTGGTGACAAGGTTGACCAACGATTAAGAGCATTGATTGTGTATGAAAATTTTTGACTCAACTTAACCACAATCAACCATTAGTATAATAATGTATTTATCTTACATTAATCAGTCAATGTATAATTAATGTTGTTAGTTGTTACATTGTCACATTAGCGTTGACCATGGTTGACAATTGTCAACCATGGTTAATAATGATTTATGTTACACTAATGTTAATAAAATACATCATCAACCATTATAAACCCTAAGGTAACACTGTTATTGAAATACATCAATGTCTCAAAAATGATTCGCCATGCACATAACAATGCTTTTGTCACATTTACATTAATGTTACAAAAATGGTTGACCTTAGCTGACCATGGCTTCCCAAGTTTTCTATGATGTATGTTGTTTGACTATTGCTAACTATGGTTGATTATGGTTGACTTTTATTGACTATCATTAACTATGGTTGAATATGGTCAACCCATAGCTGAGTAAGGTTGATCGTTGTTCACTATGGATGACAATGTTTGAAAATGGCTTAAGAGGGTCAATGATGATTGAACATGGTTGACAATGTTGATGACGACTAACTATAGTTGACGAAGGGTTAATAAGGATCAACCATTGGTGACCATGGTAGGAGCATAGTTACCAATCAAATGAGAAAATTACTAAGTACCCGGTTTTCTGAGGTAGCAAAAAATCACCTGATTTTGAAAAGTGGTGATTCAGAATACACCTTTTTTTTTCTTAGAGTGTATTTTTGGGACTTTAAATTTTCTTATGAACATTTTTTTTTAAATGTTAGTGATTTTCATGCTGATTTTGAATGTGTTGATGCAGCATCAACCCTTTTTTTTCTAGAGAATATTTTTAACACTTTAAATTCTTTTATGTATCAAGTATAAACATTTTTTAAAAAATGTTAGCGATTTTCATACTGCTTTCGAAAAGTCTTGATGCATCATCAACCCCTTTTTTTAGAGGGCTTATTTTTGACACCTTAAATTTTCTAATGTGTTGGGCATGGATAATTTTTTTAAAATGTTAGTGATCTTCATGCGAATTTTGAAAATCATCATTTTTCTAAGACATATATTTGACAATTAAATTTTCTGATGGCCTAAGTATGCATGATTTTTTTTAAAATGTTGATTATTTAACAATTGTTCAAGTTATATTATTCCTCTTGTTTTTCAACCTAATATGTTTGTGTTTTAAGGGATTTCCAAACATGTGTTTTTTTGTAATTTTTTTTATAATGAAATTTCTAATTATTTTTACAAAAAATAAATAAGTTAATGGCATTATATTTTCATGCTAGGTTCTTCATTTTTATTATATTGTTAATTAATACTTCAATACACAAAAAATCATTACTTATATATATATATATATCTATATATATATATTATAATTATATATATATATATATATATATATATATTATATATTATAATATATATATATATTTTATATATTTAATATATATATATTATATATATTTGGAGTAGTTCTACACTTGGATAGGATCGCAATGCCTTTGGCTATTAGCTGTTAGGCCCTTTCCTTCATATCCCATCTTTTTCATTAGCTTCATTCCAATCCCTATAGTGTGTTTTTCAAATGAAGCAAAATCATCATCATAATGAGAACATGAAACTAAAGAACCAATGACAATGTTTACCTTAATAGCCAATTCTGAAGTGGGAGATGATGGCTTCACTAAGCCATAATTACACTTCAACTTTCTAGAGGCCGCTTATGTGGATCGTAGTTGTAGTTGTAATCCATGCTTCTCCTCTTCTTCTTCTTGTTGTAGTCTTCTCAGTTCAACATTCTCTACTTCAATGCTCTGGTTGATCTCCTCATGTCCTTGGATATATGAACTCTTTAGTGCTCATCTCATTTTTGTTGCAATACCTACTACAATATTCGTCTCATCACCCAAATCAGAACCCAGGTTAGTTGGGTCATCATATGCAACCCAAATAGTTGTCATCTTGATTTGATTTCCTAAAAAAGAACTTGGCTCAATTGGTCTAACACCAGTAATCCCAGTAGTTACAAATAGCATCTCATTGTTTGAAGCAACTGCCTTCTACATCCATTTTCCACCTTACTTCTTTGCCTTCAATTCTGGATGTAGTTTCCAGTAGTGCTCTTCATCATAACCTTCTTTCTTGCAATGAGTGCAAGAGGGATTTTCTTCCTTTTTCTTTGTTGTCATTGTCTTCTTTGCATGATTGTCTTGTTCATACTTCCCCCACTTTCAAGGTGAATGGATTTCACACTAGACACTTCAAGAAGAGCGGGCTCGAATAACAACAATGAATGTTGAAGATAATTATGTAAAGAGCCAATATATTTCATCAAAATATTAGGTGAATATAAAGTAATTCCCAATGCTAAAGCATGTTTCCCGAATTCCTCTGTGAAAATTTAAACATTTTGACCTTTTTCTTGTCTTAAATGTTTCTATTCTGTCATGTCTTTCTACTGATATCCTAGTGGATAAATTTTCCCTTTTAATACAGAAACAAATTCAAACCTAGAAGAAAGGAGTTTGTTAGAAATACTGAGTAGATGGGCGTGGGGGTGTGGTGAATACGTATTTCATTTGTATATGCAATTTTATTATTTTTATTAATTTCTTCACTCATCATTTAATTATGTATTCATTATGTTGTAATTGTGAGCTATAAAGAGTAGATAAATCATAACATACATCATCACATAAGGATACCAGGATTTTAGGTGGAAACCCAATGTGGGAGAAAACCATCGATGTTGTCGTATTTTCCTTCTTCTTCTTAATTATAAGGAAAAATACTCGTACAATTTTTGTACTAGCATAGACTCTTACCAACATGCAGGCTCCTACCTGCAAGAGGATACAACCTTCACTTATTCTCCAGCACCCACTGAAAGGGAGATACAAACCTCTAATTAATTTTACTGGCTCCTACTGGAAGGAAGCTTTGACTCCATCGTTGAAATATCTGACCCTGAATAGCTTGTGGACAATGTTTCATAATATTTAATACTATGTCCACCTATCTCAAATAATCATCAAAACATGTAGGCCGCCACCCACACTAACCATATACCAGTATAACAGATATTGAACCAAAACCAATGTTGAATATCAATGTGCCAAACACTGCATACTAAAACCAAATCAGTAAAGTAGATTAATCACTGAATTCCTATTAAACCATGGAAAAGTTTAAGGGCTAATATTCGCAGGTGGGCTAATATTCCATGTTTTTTTTCCAAAAAAGGATTCACCAATTTTTTATTTTTTATAAAAATGATTCACCAATATTTAAAAATATAAAATTATTTTACCTTAAAAATCGCCAACATTATATAGAGGGTACATATAAAATCGTTATAAATTTAAATAATTTTACAAATACATCAACAAAGTTTTTATAGTTTGCATATTAGGGACTAGTGATATTCACCAATGTTTTAAACTTCAAGATGATTCTCCATCCTTAAAATTTTCCCTGCATTAAACCACTACAACAAGACCAAACCAATATACCAAGCCAACTAAACCAATCATCAATCAAAATTTTCAGATGCTAACTATCCAGATCAAGACATCCTTGACAATCAACAAGAAGTAGTACATAAATAATCAATTGTCATCACCAAGTAGAACTTCAAACCCTAGAGCATACAAGCGACCTTTGTTAAATAAATCCACCTATAGACATGAATTTCTTTTAGAATAAACACATACAGATCTTAGACCATTGAATACCAAAACTGAATCACTGAATACTAGATAACTAAATCATTGAAGGCTAAAACATTATATCATTGAATACCAATATTGAATCACTACAACCAAATCATGCCAATATAACCAGCCAACCAGAACAATAAACAAGATATTGTATCATAAACCCTTGTCAAATGCCAAACTAAGGTAAATACTATCATAATCAAATAGTGCAAGTTTGTCAGAATCAACTCAATACTCATTCATGCTCATGGCCATATACCAATCACCAACCAGTCATAGATCACCCAGATCAAGAGCCATATTCTGATCAACAATTATCATAATAGTAATAAAGACATACTTGACGAACAACAACAAAGAACAAGAGATGCATTCACTGTCATAGCCAGAGCAACACTGCAAACCATAGTCAAATCAGATTATATACACAATTGTCATTAAGGATATCTACTTATATACACACCTTTTATGCATAATACCCACATATAGATCTCAAATCATTGTTAGCCAAATCATACTTTTGTCAAGTTTTCTCTACATCAAACACAATCTCTGAATAAAATGATTTATTTAATAAAGGAAATTAAATCATTCCCTTCAACATGTTTATTAACTTCCAAATGTCAAGCCAATAGATTTTCATAAACCATCAATATTCTCATCAATCAGCAGTGAAATAATTCTTATCTAAACACTCTCATGCATTACAATGACATCAATTAATCAAAACTAACAACAATCACATAATTTAATCAACCCACATAAATTTAGATAGTATACTTGACTACTCTGATGCAGATCCATGTAAGTACGTAGTATTCACGAATGCAACCTCCATATAGATATCAAAACATTACTCTTTAAAAACCCATTTGCAAACATAGTCTCTATCTAATAGAATAATCATGTCGAACAAAACATTACTCAGTGTCATGATACACTATCAAATCAATACACTGATTTTTACCTATGTACAAATAACTAAATTAGATCTCAACATCTGCATACAGAATTAATCATATTTCTACATATAATATTCATACCATATCTCATTGATCCTACATTTTTTAGCAACTTAAACATTTTTCCATGATTACACTTGCAATAAGAAAATCAATCGACCATATTCATTACCTTTCCAATACATTTCCAACTATCTCAAATCCAAACATTCTCCTTGTTTCTGAGTCCACACTTATTCCAAATTAGATCGCACATGACTAATCCATCAAATGCACACACAATTACTTCATCTTCTTCTCTTCTATAGCTATTTCCCTTGCTAATACTATAGGTAGATACTTTGGTAAATGTTACTGGTAATTGTTGGTAGAATCAAATATATGTTGTTGTCACAATATTGTGGATGATTACCATGGTAAAGGCTCTTGGTTTTTTATTTTCCATTGGTAGGACTACATACATGACTTTTCTTCATTATACCTACATATGTATGTGACAATTCTTCACAGGGGTCACATATACTTTCCAAACTTCACACTTTCCATGTTTTCTCAAACATAAGGTTGCCAATATACTTCCTTATTCCTGCAATACCTTTATCAATAATCATCATATCATAATCATGTTGACAAAAATGAAATATTTGACATGCAGGTTGCCATAAAGAACAACATATTAGCCATAATTCCAATAATATCCCCATTTGAACTTGATGGAAACCTTATGCAAACACCAAGTCTTCTCTCCCCCTTTGAAGTCAAGGGAAAATGGCAGAACCATGCTAAATGAAGTACTCCCCCTGTAGAGATTAACACGATAATTTTGATCTACTGTTGTGAACCAAGAAGCGCAGCTGAAAGATGTGACAATATCCTGACATACTGACCATGCTCCCCCTGAGCATATACTGGACCTTTGAATGATATATAAATTAAGTACATGACTATCCATAAGCACATATGAACTCTCCTATAACTAGTGACTATAGGGTCCCATGTTTACATCAATCACCCAAAATAGGTTTACATATATAACATGAATTGATCCCAATGGTCCATATATGACTCAATTTTTACAATGTTTACAATATGGGGCTTTTCATGACTCATAAACTAGTAAAATAGAACAAGAATGATGTAATAATTTTACAAATGCACACAAGTCAACATAAGCCTAATAGAATCATATGAATCAAGTACATGAAATCCATGAGCAGCAGTGATCTCAACAATGAAATTTTTGTAGATAATATCAACAACCACCATCCACCATATAGCCATCTATAACATAATCATATGACCTCAACAACATAAATGACATAATTAAAATAGCTTAAGCATCCTCATCATCAATAAGCCATAGATAAACAAGGTAACATCAGCCTGTTCAATATTATCAATACGTGGCCAAATATGTAATGCATCCAAGCAACACTAAGCAATAGTAGCAACAACATAATATTTTTGCAATAAACAAAATCATCCCCTTGACCTCATGCCATCAAGGTCATCACTCTCTCTCTACATATAGGAGGAGCCACAATCCTCAAGTAGCAAGAAATTATAAATATCTTGGACCAAAAACACCATAAGCAATATATGAGACTCAAACCAGCAACATATTTTGTCCATGCACAAGCCATTAAGTATCATAAAGTTGATAAAAAACATATTGGTTATCAACCAATTACAACAGTGAATAGTTCATACCATATATTCTCTCCATCATCAGTAGTGATAATGAGGTACCATCAATAGCTTCAACATACACAACTCATGACATAGTGATAACAACATGTATATTTACTTCTTATCAATAAATATGCCAATCACTAGTCAGTGATGCAAGAAGGAAAATCAACAACAATAATATGAACTCATCATAGTCAACATCATGGAAAAAGGAGTGCCCAAAATGCCGAAAATGAGCCATTAGAATCATAAAATATGCTCCACCTGAACTTGTGCCAGCTCTTCATCATAAATTTTGTTCACATTATATCCTTTGTACCAACAAGAAAGAGATAGATCAACAACAATAATATTACTTTGCAAGAACTCATTCTTTCATACATTCCTAAGCAACACAAAGGTATAATAAATAGAATGAAAGAAGCCAATGTCAAAAACATAATGCCAATAATGAAATGATGGAAGCATAAGAGAAGCTCCCATTAAACTTGTGCTACTCCTTTATCACCACAGATAAAAATACACAATTATCTAAGTCAAGAACTATCTATAGAAATAAAATGTAGAATTTGCATGTAACAACCCCCCCTAGACATGACATATCTATTCTTGATTACAAGCTCTTCATCACATGAAACATCAGTAACATAAACATCACAAAAAGAATAATATAAAAACATATGGAATGATCATCAAGGTACATATGCATAGCTCCCCCTAATATCATACACCAATGATCCTATGGACCTGATAATCATTGTCATGAGGATATGTAGCTCATATTTACTTATGCAGTTCTTGTTAGAAATAATCAATACATATAACAGACTATAGTAAGAACTATTTTCCTTTACCTTGAATCTGAAGAAGAGGAGCTAGACCTCTTATTTTTGCATGTATTCTTCTATAGAACATATAATTTTTCTATATTTTTGAATCCTTTTTTTGTAGTCTTTCCAATGTCTTCATTTATAGTTTTTCTTCGAGTTGCTATAAACAAAATTACATACCCAATATCAAATATTTTACCTACACTTATAATTTTATCCTTTAGCTCATCAACTAATAATACATTAGTTTCTTATGTATTATTAATATCAATTTCAGCATTACCCATTCCTACTACCTTTGCAGATGAACCATTTCCAAGAATAATCTTAACACTCTTTTTTTCTTAAGAGAGATAAATTTATCTTGTTTCTAGACATGTGATGAGAGAATGTGCTATATATGTACCATTAATGATCTCCCTCAAATGAACATAGAGAAAGGACACACTTTACTTGTTTGTCCTCGTTTTGGTTCATATGAGAAGCGTTGGTGAATCTATTATTTTAAGGTTTCTTTCATTGGAGGAAATCAACTTGTTGTATTTTTGAATCTATTGTCTTGTTCTTGCATTATTTTGCTACATGACCAAAATTTTTACAAGTTTAACATACTGTTAGAGTCAGTATTTTCATACTACCATCAGTGATCAAAACTCCTCTTTTTCTATTAGATTAGGGTCCCATTCTAAAATTTTTGTCATTCCACCTAGGTTCTCATTTAAAAATTTACTCACTAATGGTAGCTCTAGTCAAAAACCTCACTCTCCCTCAAATATCAATACTTGTTGCATCACCTTCATGTCTTACTGAGCATATATCAGTCATAAAAGCTCATTTCATCATGTTTTTATGTCAGTAAAGTCAACATGGAGTCTGGTCATTCAACGCCCCATTAGGTCACTAGGTTTCATTTTCGAAGATTCAATAATACTCCATTTCACTGTACCATGCTAGAAAAAAAGTACGAGAGCGAGAAAAATAATATCCCTTTTTTATTTAAAGAGGATTTTCAAACATGTAAACATGGTTTCCCAAGTTCTAATTTTCATTTCAAGTATGAGTTTTATTTCAGATTGTAACTTTATTCCAAAAACAAAGATGTAGTTCTATTTTAATTTTTTATTATGTAATTTTATGTTCACTATATGTAATAGGTACTATTCCTAAGTTTCCAACTCAAACTCTATATGCCAACTTCATCAAAGAAAAGTCAAAAGTAAAGAGTGCCAAACTCCAACATCATCAATCTGCAAAGAAGAAAATCAAACTATAAAGGGTAATTAGCAAAGTTTTCAATGATCAATTGAAATATTAGAAAGTGGGTTTTAAAATCAAAAAATAAAATTCACTCAAGTATAAGAGCCTTCATAGCATCAAACTAAACTTCATTTGTCTCGTACCATCGATTGAGCAAACCCTAAGAGAGCATTTCTCAAGATCCTAGGTGAAATTGAAAAAACAGATCAGGTGTTGCGCACTTCCTTCAGGTGCTACGCATTTCCTTCTAGTGTTGCACACTTCTTTCAGGTGCTACACACTTCCTTCTAGCACTGTGCACTTCCTTCAGGCACTACACACTTGACAAATAAAGGGCACACTTCCTTGTGGCGCTGCTCACTTGCCTAGAAAGGCCAGAAACGTTTCTAGACTTCACCAAATTTCCTCCAAAGCTTCAACAACAGTGTCTTCAACCTCCAACAAGTGAGTCACGGATAAATATAGCATTCGTCTTCCTCCTACAGTCATTTCTTATGGTGTTTTGAGGTTTCATTAAAAATTTGGTGTTTTTCTCATAATCAAAACCCTAGTATCTCCCTCAAAACCACCATTACACTCTCAATTCCCAACTTTCATTTCCCTACACTTTCATACCCTTCTCTCATTACAATTCCCTTTCCCTAAACCCTTTATCCTAATACCCTAAGCCCTAGGTGCTACAACTACCTAGGCTCCCAACCCCCAACATATCAACAATTTTCCCATCCTAAATTCCATCATATTATTATTCCCTATCCCCTCCCCCATTTCATAACTCCCTAATGTCATCTCCTCCAATTTCCCTTTCCCATTACTTATTCCCAGAAACTACATTCCACCAATATCATACCTACCTAGGGTTTTGGCATTAAAATACCATGGAAGAAGAAGAAAACAGACCATACAGTGAGGGAGAAGAAATAGAGGTGAAGAGACCACACAAAGGGGGGAGATTACTCAGATTTGATCCAACAGATATCAGGGAACTCTTGGCATATCTTATGGTTGTGACATGCTTCCAAAATCTTGGTTGTTATGAATTCTGTGAGAAAATTCAAAAAGTCCAACACCATGCCATGTTGACTAGACTCTTCATATCTAAACTCCATGACAACCAAGTTACTCTAGTTTGTGTCACTTTTACTATATCCACTGGCATTATATGAGCTTCCATTCGGATCCCAAATGTTGCGGAGAAATGGTTCAAGCAAGGTGAATTGGAGAAACATTACTATGAGCCTTTCATAAAACCAAGTTATAGAAATGAGAAAAAGAGAATTTTTCCTTCTTCTCACTTCCTGGACAGATATGCCCCAATGATGAATATTATCGTGAAATAATTTTCATGTGAAAGTAGATTTTCTAGACGTTATTCCTATCACATATGGCTCTTAATGCATTTCACTAGGGTAAAAATGCTCAAAATGCTCTACTACATTTTCTGGAGCATTGATAAGATGGCATTTATTGTCCAGAAAAAGAGAGTATGAACATCAACTGAAAATTATTTTCCATCATTCCCTCATCAAATGGCATAGTCCTCTATTATCTCAATGAACTGAACATTTCATGGAGTACCTTCATAGCCAATCCCATATTTACTGATCCATCTATTCAGGATATTCAAAAGGTGCCTTCATCATCTCATCCTTCCACACCCATTCCTCAATCTCAGCCCACAGACCAGGCATCATCATCAGATCAGTCTCCTTCACCATCACCATTTCATGAACATATTGAGTCACCTAGCAGAGATGAGATCGGTGAGCCGGAGCAGATTAAGCAGGTTCAGGTCACCAAGCCTAAAAGGGAATATTTGGGCACATTGGCACACACTTATCAGAGATGCCATAGGTAGGTGTTTGCCCCACAGATTGTGGGAGGGGCCTGGCCTTCGTCACCAACAAAGCAAGTAGACAAAGGCAAAGAAAATATGACAAAGACAAAGATTCACCGTGAGGAGGAGGAACTCCATGAGACAGAACAGGATTTTGACATGGTTGACCTAGGTGAGCATAATGATAATGAGGACACTAGCATTGTAATAAATGAAAAAGAGGTACTCATCAGGGAGATCCAAACCAACATAGTGAGGGCCAAATATATTATTTCATATTATGAGCAAGAAAACCAACAGCTTTAAGCCAAACATGATGTCATGGAGATTAAGCTCATAAAGGAAAAAAGAGAAGAAATGAAAGCCAAGGCATTGCTTGATGAAGCTTATGGCATGTATGGTGAACTTGAACAAGAGAAAGAACCAAAAAGTAGACCTAAGACTAGAGGGCTGAAAGGAGCTCTAGAACTAGAGAGACAAAAGGAGGTTGATCTTGCAAATCTGCTCACATGGAATGAGAAGTTTGCCATGATGATTAATGAGAACTAGGAGCATTCTCTTGACATGGTAAACCAACATTTATAAAAACTCCTAGACAAGGCCAATCAACAAAATGACATTCAAAGAAGGATGGAAAAACATTATGCCAAAAGAGAAAGAAATGGAAGGGCAAAGCTCAAGGCAGCAAAGGCAAAGATTGAAGCCCTAACTCACCAAAAAGAGAAAAAGGAACTTGATATACTTGCAGAGGTTTCACTCCAAGCCTAGCCACACCAACATCAGCCACTTCACCAATTTTGAAGCATTTTGGCTCATTTCTGCAATTTTTGTCTTTTTTTGTGTGTTTTTGGACAATGTTATAACAACAACATGGTAAAATGCATAGCGCCCTAGGTGCTACATGCTTTTTTGGGGAAATTCTTGAGCAACTAGAGACCACCACTAGATGAAAGATGATAAATGCATCTAAGAAAACCATGTTTCCAGCCTTACTTTGCAAAAATAGTAGGTGAAAAGGGCAAAAAAACAAGCAAAACATCATGTTTCTGCCTCAATTTTGGCCTAGGCACTACACACAGAGAATTATTGCAAGAATGAAGTTTTGAATTATTTAAACGAGTTGGACTTGGCGTCCAAGTGTTTTATATGCGAGACTATCATTAGAATTTACAATAGGATTACAGTCAGGACATGACAGGACTTTGATATTTCCCTAAGATGCTTTCCTCTTTTTCGGTTCCTATTAACCAGTCCATCGTGCTCTTGCTTCAATGAACTGGAAAGTGCTACATATATTGTATGTTGACTTTGTGTCCATGTGCTACATATATAGTTAATTAATACTTCAATACACAAAAAAAAACATTGTCTAATTGATCAGAAGGAAGCACAAGAGATGAGGGTTTGGTCGCAGGGGCGTAAACCTGAGCCATGGCCGTCTAGGCTGAGGGCCTAGAACCCTGCTGGTATAGGTTCAGAGTATGCTGATGGTGGCATTCTAGTAAGAAGAAGGACAGCAAGGGGTTTAGTGAGGCAAGTGCCAGACAAAAGGTTTTGATAGAGACAACTGGGAGATAAATGAGAGGTAGTTTTGGAATGAGGGCTTATCACTGCGCAAGAGAATGTTTTTGTTGATAAGGGTTAATGCGCTGGCACCATTCCCTGATTACCCGAGTTTCTACATCGACTTCGTTGGAGGGATCAAGGCTTTTGCGGTTTCTTTGTGGTTTGTCTGCAGCAAGCTTTAACCATGGTTAATCCAAGAGAAGCTGTTGACCTGGATCCAGCACCGGAGGATATTTTATCGGTTTGGGGAAAGGATTTAACCGCCCAGAACATTGAATGGTATTTTGGTTCAACTGGCAGTCAGGGAAACGAACCTCTTTCACCGGGAGGGTTAGGGAACAACAGGTCTTCAAAAGGTTTATTGGAAGGGAACCTGGATCTGGGCGGTCTGAACAGTCAAGGCATTAAGGGTTTCTAGGAGGCGTGCTTTCAGGAGGAGAGTGTTCATCATGCAAGGAATTCCCTCCCCCTCCAAGTAAATAAAGGAAAGCCCTTTTCATCGGGTTCATTTTTATCAGGGGGACTTGAAGATATAGTAAATTATGGGTCATCTCTAGGGTTTCGAAATGGAGGTGAGACTGAAAGGGCGCCAACAGTCACCAGGGCTATTCTTGCCAAAGGCCTGGTAAGCCCTAGCAGGAGTGCAGGGTGGGCTGATATCGGAACAGGAGGGACCTTGGAACCTAGAAAGAATCACCCTGGATTTGGAAATGGGAAGTAGGTAGTGGATTTTGATCCTACAAAGGGGCTAGATAAAGATCCAAGCAGTAGAATAACAACAGACACCACCATCTTGAGGAACCCCATATTGGATAAGGAAGTGCATGAACAACAAGAGGAGGTGAACAAGAATGCTTCGAGCACTCAAATCAAGGAGGAGGGTTTTGAGAAAAGGAAGACAGGGGAGAAAAGAAAAAAGTAGAAGCCTATAAAAAAGAAAGATCTCGAAGCAAACTTAGTGTTGGGGATGGATGTGCAGATAGAAGAAGCTTTAGAAGTGGCCGAATGTACCTTGGTAGGAAGAGAGAGGGGTAAGAAATACTCAACCTAATTCATCAAAACCTGGGGAGAGCAGCAATGGTAGACAGACCTCGTCAAAAGCTTCAAGATTTCGGTCCTAGCTAAAGGTTGGTTCATGGTGAGATTCGAGAATAAGGAAGCGGTGGAATGGATTGTAGGGACGAACTGGGCCTTTGGAAACATCCCTGTGTTATTTAAATGATGGAGTTTGATGTTTGATTCACTGCATGAAAAGACCGATGTGTTTCCAGTTTGGGTTCGGGCACCGGAACTGCCCTCCTTCCTTTGAGTGGAATCGGTGTTTAAGCCCATATGAAATATGTTGGGCACTTACCTGGAGGTGGACATGTCCTATATCCAAACCCAGAACAAAGCTATGGCACGGATCTTGGTTAATTTAAACCTTAGAGGAGGCCTAGCAGAGAAAATTAATATTCAGTACAAAGATTACGTTTTTGAGCAGCCATTGGACTATGAACATCTTCCCTTCAGATGTCATAGATGTCATGCCTATGGCCATTTGGCCAGGGATTGTCCATTGGGGAGGCGCCGAAGAAGGTACCAGAAGACGACCGAACAGGAGGAGAAGGCAGCAGAACAGAATCAAACTATTTAGAATTTAGGGACAGAAGGGATCCAGGACGGGGAGGCCATGGAGGTGGATAAATCTCAGGAGGGGAAGTCAATGGAACATGCCATTCAAGTCTCTCCAGGCAGAGAGGGAGTGTTATCCAGGAATAGTGTCCACTCGGATGCTGTTATTCCCACTAAGATGGGTGGCTATCTTAGAAACAAACAATCAAAGTCTATTGTTGTTTCCTTTTATGAAAATAGACGAGAGGAGAACCAAGAAGACCAACCTGAGT
>APFE030058569.1:88251-106748 GCA_000404065.3 Pinus taeda
AAGTAGCAAGAGGATTACAACCATGTGTTTTGACCCAGCATCATCCTCCAGCTAGAAAGCCCTTCTTCACCTCAAGCCAAGCTTAGATCACCCAACACTATGAATGTACACCAGAAAACCAACAACACTTCTCTATAAGATACAAAATTCCAGCCTCTGGATCTCTATGATGAGGGATCCATATATAGATGATTACAGAGAGGTGAGTCATCTTCTGGGATCTTAATTAGTGTCTTCTCTCTGATAGTTCCTGCTTCCACTTGGAGAATGATGATCTCTTACTCATCCCTGGTCGAAAATAGAGAGGCAAGTGTCACAGGGGAAGCTTCTGGAAGATTCCATGATCTCCCACCTCGCATTTTTGTCCCTGCCATTTGTCCATTCCTGACCATCGCACCCTACAGAGGAGCAATTCAGTATGCATCGCACCTTGTACACTGGGAAGGTGATATGCATTGCACCCTCTGCATTGAGCCTTCAGTATGGTCCAATGTTGACCATTTATGAGCAGTTTTCAGTGGAGAACTTCTGGGAGATGATGTAATCAGCTAACCTTGTTACTTTAGGTAGTGAAGCAACACTTTTAAGGAATTAGGAGCCTCAGTTTATGGAAATTTATGATTGGGGTTGAAGTGTCCAAAAATGTCTATAACAGATTCCCCATAAAGCATGAGGTCGTTCATCTTTCTGATGTTGGGTGAAATGCTTTACTATGAGGATCTGAAGTTTTTCCGAGCTGGGAGGCGACCTGTAATAAGATACAATACAATACATTATCTTTTATTAACTTCTGTTCCATTACAATCCCAACTCCGCCCTGCGCACTCAGCTGCAAGGGTTAGTGCACATAGCTGCAGACTCACCAGGCCTCCGCACACACAGCTGTAGAGCCTCTCCTTACTAATACAACCAGGGACTCGGACTTACAGACTCAGAACGAAATCCTTCTTCAAAAACCCATTATACTTAATATCAACCCTAAAAACTGACTCTACACTTAGAGCCTTGCTCTATTTATACATTCCCATGGTCCGCGGACCATGGGTATGCTGACACATTCTATATTAAATTACAATATTTTAGGGCAGACAACCTTAGACTCTCGCACTCCGCGCCCACATTTCACGGGGTCTTACATTACTTTTGACCAAAATTCGGGCTACAAGCCCCAAAAATCTGCTATGGGGGTCCACTGCCCAACAAGCTCCCAACTTAATCATCGTGACTTGTCCCGAGTCACTCGACTGGTGTGGTGATGTTTGCTCAGAGTCCATCCAGCAACTTCTATGCTTCGTTGACGTCTGCCACACATTCCTCCGTTGTTTGCTGTATAATTTGTGCGTGACTATCTGATGCATCATTGTCAGAGGCACCTTATTGCCTTAACACATATGTATCCTGCATGTGAGCTAGCTTTTACTCGATTGTGGCGGTGACCGTGAATGCTTCTTCGAGCCAAGGCTGAATGTGTGATTTAAGCCCTACTTCTTTCTAGCTTGTGACGTCCACCTGTTCCTTCAGAGCCTGGGGCTCCTCATCTTGGCCAATCATTGAGTCAAGGAGACTGTTTGCGCAGTCCCCTAAACATTGTCATAGGCCTGCTGCAACTCATGTGCTTCTGTCTCTAACTGCTGTAGCATTGGGTCTTCCTGCAGTGAAGTGAGCATGAAGAGGGACTGATCCAACAATCCTGTGCAGTCCTGCACAATGTGCTCTATTACTTCCAACCATGATTGAATGGTGCAGTGGCACTTCTCTTTGACTTCCTGTGGTGTAGAGGGCCATGCCTTTAGTCGCAGCTTCACGATCTACAAATTTACCTCCAACTAAACCTTCGTGGCTTCCTCCTAGGTCTTGCGGACTCTTGCTACTAGTTGGTGAATCTTTTCCGCAGTGGGGAGTGCCGTCGGCACGACTGACTCTGGTATGCTACTACAAGCCTCCTCCATGGCCTGTTTTAGTCCCTGGTTTTGTGTGAGTAGGTTGTCGCACTACAGGCTGAGCTGTTTTAAATTGAACTTTTGCTCGCTCAAGACTTGGAGGGCACGACCCTCCCTAGCACGAAGCTCAGCAGCTACCCTATCCTGCAGCTGGTATAGGGTTTCTCAAGGAAGGGCAGCCAAATTCAACCCCTAGCCCCTCATGTCACCCTCAGCTTCTATTAAGACTTTGCCTTCTGGTAACACCAAAGTGTTCATTGTGTCGGCGCACAAGATCTGCTCATCTTCGGATGCACCTTTCGTAAGGTGTGATGTCATCATTCCTAGGGGTTGCACCTATAATGCCTGCAACTGTGCTCTAAGCACCCCCAATACAGTTGTCTGCTCCATCAATAATTCTTCTAGAGCATCCTTAGTGACATCGCAAATTGGTTCGCCATTGTCAAGAAGGTCTCCCTCCAAGGTCTTCATTGTCTTCGTCTTTTTCCATGTGGTTGGCTTCTCCTAGGCACGCGGTGTCTTGATTTGGGTCGATGTTGGTGTAGCGTCCATGCATTTCTCTGTCTCAGTCTCCCCCTGTATGTCTTGCTTCGTGGACATTTCCCTACTTTTCCCGGTCTCTTCGGTGGGCACAATTGTGGTTTCTGCTATCTGCGTTGTCGTTGCTACCCCAGCTGCCTTCTGCTACATGGCCACTTCCTATTCCTAGCACTTTCTCTCCACTAGCTTTGCGATGCCTAGCTTGGTTTCCTTCTTCCACTGCTGTGCTGTGATCCTTTCTAGTTCTGCCAAGTCCAGAGTGCACCACTCCAAAGACCATGCTTCCATAACATTGAAGATTACATCATCCGTTGCAATGAGCGGAAGCTTCGCCCACATTTGGGTTGGATCCTTGTGCACCCAGATATACAGCTTATGCATATCTGCCTTAAACTTTGCCATGCTTTGCAAGCTGTTATATACGGTGGGGGGAAATTGCGGCCTATGGTTGATCCATGTTCGTAAGCTCACCTCTACGAATGCCCAAAACACTTTTATCTCACGTATCCTCATCGCGTCTTTCATTTCCCAGAGCGAGGTGTACTTCATGACCTCGGGTAGGTTCCTCTCAATGGTGGGAAATTGGTTGTCCTCTATTAGTTCACTTGCAACCAACAGGATGGATAAGACCAACCACACATAGTGGAAGGTCTTACCTTGCTCCTGGGCCTCCCTACAATTCGTCAAAAACTCATCGCAGAGAAATTATGCCCAGTTGAACTAGACCCCCTTTGCACACTGCTCTGCTAGCGCAATTATAGATGTTGGTACCTCGTCTACACGACATTTCCTCATGAGCTTGCTGGCCAGCAACTGGGTAGCTATGTGCACCCCTTTGTCCTTGATGCTCGATATTACATACCCTTTCTTCCTCTTCTCTAGCTTATATTTGGCCTTCATAGATTCTACAAGGGCCAAGTCGCTGCTCTTTCCTGCTATAGCTGCGGGATTGTTTCCTTTGATGGGCAGCAGAGAAATCTGGCGAATTAAATCAACCATGATGGGAATCAGCTCCTCTATTTAGAGATACCCATCGTGTACTAGACACAGTAGCTACCAGATGACAAAAATTATGTTGGGCACACAGTAGTAGTGGAGTATCCACCGCAGATGGAGCAACCCAACCTTCTCCACACCGCGTAGCCATTTCTACTGCAGTAATTTCTTTGTGGCCAACTGTGGGAACTTCTCGCTGTTTGCAAGGTCCCAGTCTTTGAAGTTGATATTAGGTACCCATCCCAGTGGCGGACCTTCAAACCTTATTTCATCTGGAAGAAGCAGGGTCTAAAGCACACTCTTCATGGCCTCCATGTCCTTCAGTATCTTGGCTATCCCTTTCCACGGGGGGATGTAGGGGGGTAGCTTTATCGCCGAAGGTACTTGGGAAACATTCTCTGCCTCATCATCCTGTGCTTCAATTTGGGCGATCAGGGCTTGCAAATATTCCTCCTCCTCCTTTGTTTCAATGGTGACAGCTTTGCCCTTTTCTCCCATTGACAATTTACTAAAGCGTGGGTCCCGTGGTGATACCCGGACTGGCCCCGTTGTCTGCTTGTATTTCCATAGTCGCAGTGTGCATGGGGACTTTGGAACCTCTGGTGTAGCTTTTGCCTCTCTAGGCTCCTCCTGGGTCACACGGGGCTTTGGGGTAACTTCTGCAAATCGCACTTTGGTTCTTGGAGTTGTCATTGTTTCTACATTGGAACCGTTCGGTCGCGGACTCATGAGTGGCAAGGTAGCTTGGTGCTCAATGCTCTGTACTGGCTCAAATTATAAACAACCAAGTGTTTCCCTGAGGCTACCCCAAGAGATTTTATAGTAACGTTTGAATTTGAATTCGACCATCCCCTCCACTTCTGAGTCATTAATACCTCCTTGGCGGCAGATCGTCCCGAATCTAGCTCTTAACTCCTATCTTAATGGCCCATTTCCCACTCCTTTCTGCCTTAAATTGGACCTCTTATCATGAGCAGTGACATCAACAGTCACCTTCCAGCCTACCTGCGCAACAGCGCAGCCCCTTATGCGTGACCGCGACCCCTGTGACATAATGGCGCTGCGTGGAACCTCCTTCCTGCGTAACTCTCCTGTAGGCTCGTTTATAGTCCTGTGCCCTCTTTCAACTGCTTGGAGTGCTGACACTGTGCTTCCTACAGATAGTCAAGTGGTCGCACCCCCGATGCGAGGCTTCAATTTTCTTGCTAGCCCAGGCCACGGGCACCCTTCAAATACCCTTGCGTTCGTTAGTGCGTCATGTTCTTCTTGGTATGGTACACTCCCCTGTTTAGTAAGGTGCGGTCATGACCATGGTAGCAGGGTCGCAACTCCTTCTAATGTAGTAGTAGGGTTGGCTAGACTTGGTCCCATGATGCTTAGTTTCTCACGACCCACTTGCACAGCTTCGATTTCCAGTTCACTGATTTCTTCGTCCAATCTCACACTTTTGATCCTCAGTTGTGCCCAATCTTTGTCGAGTTTGCAAAGTTTCAAGCTCCCTCACAAAATGGCTTCCTGTAACTGCCTAATTCCTTTACCCAGGTTCTCGCGTCCTATCCCAACTGCTGGGGCTGTGGTCTGGGAATTCTTCTCTGCTCTCCTGGTTTCATCCCTTCTTGTTAGTGTTGGGGTCATTTCCGTGCTCCGATTTTTGCTTATGGTCCTACAGGCCCATCAAACCACTGGTACACGCAGGTCCCAGTTAGTTCGTCTCGCCTGGTGAACTATGTTCATGAAATCGCATAGCTTTTTGACTGCTCTGTTGTGGAATATTTATGGATTGTGTCGCCTTCCCTGCTACCCGCACTAGGTTCTGATTTTAGATCCCTAGTCTAGGACGTGCTTGCACATCACACGTCTGCACCAATCGACACAAATGGGCACACAGACTGCTTCATCCTGGCTACCCGGCTCACATTCGTCGCTAGGGACTTTGAAACTATAAGCGCATTCGTCTTCTACATTCGCGCCAGTCTCCCATAGTCTTCTGATGTGTACTCCCCCATCGTGTGGGTGTCACATGTAACACCCATTCCAGTGCACTGTACTGCTATTGTTCCGGTACTGCATTTTCAAAATTTTCTAAGAATTCATCCACTCCTGTTACCCCATCATATGTTGGAAGTTCCCTTGCTTCGGTCGTCATGCACCACAGTGATCGAATCATCATGTTGCAATTTAGCGTTGTTACTTCGTGTAACCGGTTCTGCCATTTTTCTATTTCTTCATCTGAATCCGAAGTATAGGAACTGTTATGCTCCCATGAGATTCTCCCCTTTGTAGTCAAGTTCAATCGATCCTGGTCTTGTGTCATTATTTGGTAAATGCAATCCAGCTCATCATTGCTATCATCGTCATGCATAGGTTCAGTGTAGCACACTCCTTCGGCTGGATCTAGCGGAACTACTACGTGTAGAGACTTTTTCTCGAGTATCATCTTCCGCATTTTCAAGTTGATGATTGCATTCATATCAATGGCCCAGTCTATTCCTAGAAACGCGAGGTAAGGGTTGCTGTCATCCACAATCTCTATCACCTCAGAGTCCGTCTGCGTGCTCGCGTCTTCGATATCCACTGTTACCCCTTCTAACCTCCCCATGGGAAAAACCTTTTGTTGGTTCACCATCCATAATTGAATAGGGGACCACTTTAACACATGCCTGCCCATGCATTCCCATGTTTGCTTTGGTAACACATTCATGTCTGAACCCAGGTCTAGGATTACTTGATCCATTTCATATTCGCTAATCTGCATAGTTAATCTCATTTCCCTCCTGGTGTGTAATGTATGCTTTCTTAATTTTTGGACTACACGCGGTTCACCTGACCCTGTGCACCTAGTTATCAACTCCTGTAGTCCTTTAACCATCCTATTGTCATGCAACAATTTCATGCATGTCTTCTAAAAAGGTAGTAAGCATAGAAGGATCCATTCCGGGCTCTGGTTTATCCTTACTACTTGAAGTAGAGGCCTCCGTGAAGCTCTTCTTAGCTTCCATAAACATCTCCTTTGTGCGTTCCAAGTCAAACCTAGGTTCCTTTGTAGGAGCCTTGCGAACCCATGTATCTTCCTCGGGCTGCTTCCCATTATCTTCCCCTGTGGTCGCACCACTTCTGAGCATCATGTTCACATTCGGGTCTTCTTTGAGTAGTTCAAACCTCATTATTTGAATATTCCATGTCGGAGTAGGTTGAAGTACCCCTTTCTCGCGCATCTGCACGATTAACATAGGACAATCTACTACTTCATGATCGAATTGAGCACAATATGAACAAGACAGTCTCGTTGGGTTGGTACAATCATGGGCGTAGTGCCCTGGTCCTCCACAATTGTAGCAGATTAACTATTCGTGGCCCCTTCCTGGTCCCATTCCTCCTCGTCCTCGACCTCGCCCTTGAAATCCACCCCGCGCCATTCTGTAGCAGGGTCGAGGGCTCACATTTCTGTCTACATTGCATAGGCTGGGGTTCGATCCATCATTAACTCATAGCTTCAACAAGTATGCTCATTATGGTCCACTAATCTACAGAAATTGCAAAACAACTGATGGGGAGTCTGTGTATACTTCTTCAATAAGTGACATTCATCGGTCGTGTGCTTTCCTCCTATCTAGCAGATCACGCACCATAATGTAGGTGTCGCACTTGGCCCTGCCTGTGCCTTTGGTATCAACGGCATTGGCCCCCCTCCTGCCAAGTAGTTTGCGAAGACTGGGCAATGGTCTTTGCCATGGCCCTGGCCTTTGCATTTTATGCACCACACTTCTTCGCGCGCCTCTAGCTGTGGTGCCCTATATTGCTTCAAACTTTGCATCTCTAAGCATAGATTCTGCAGTTGTGCATGGATCTATTGGACACCTAATCTCGGATCTTCTATCGGTGTTTCATGCAACCTCATCACCATTTCCAACGCTTTGGCCTGGGTTGAAAGCTTCTGCTATAACAACGTCATCCTCAGGTGTAGTGTTAAAGACACCACAAACCATGTGTGGTGTTGTGCATCCGTTAGCATCATATTAGCCTCCCAGATCGTACTCTTCAGTCTCTGATCCACATCCCAGGGGGTCTTGCCTAGAAGCATCGCGGTCTCTTTAAATTTGATGATTGATTGTGTCTCTAATTTTTGTCGGCTAAATTATTTGTACATCACATTCTAGATATCTATTATTCCTGCATTTGGGTGATCATTCGAGTGCTTGATATACCATGTCAGCGTGTGATCCTTAGTGCACTTACCAATGTGGCCTTCTTAATGTTGTCATTTGTGACCCCTTGTGCTTCCCACACTACTCTTACCATGAACTAGAACTGGTCTAGATCCTCATTCCCTACTCCTCTGAATACGGGTAACTTGATTGCGCTCACCATAATGAACTGTGGGGGTGATGGAGGTGGGGTGGGTGAAGATGGAGGTGAAGTAGGTGAAGTGGGTGATGGCGTAAGTGGATGTGATAACTGTGAGATGCGGTGTCTTCTCAAACTAACCGTAGTTCTCAAAGAAACCCGAGCACACTCTTCCTTGCTCTCTCACAAAGGTGAAATTAAAGGACTGTTCCCTAATCCCTCGATACCTTTGTAGATCCTTCCGCTCCATGTCGTTCCAAACATTAATGTATTTGCATCACCCTTTTTTCACATAACAACATCTTAATCCAGGTATTCAGGGATTTAATGTACCTACCTCGCATTCCCTTGAGAAAACGTCGTTCTGCTTCGCTATATCTCACGGTCATGTCTACCACAAACTCAGTGATAAATCTCCCTATTATCTGGTGGAGCCAATGATCCATGACCCATGCGATCTTTTCTTCTGATGCCTTAGTCTGCGCACTAACTCCAGAGTCCACACTATTGGTTGATCGAGTTTATACCTTCCCTGGTTGTCCGCTAACCTCGTGATCCAATCATACAGCTTTGAAGAAAAGGACACAAAGAAGATCTCGTGGATTTCCGTATATATGTAGCTATCCATCCACCTCTTCTCGGATATCTACAAAGTTCTATTTTCCTGTGTCATGAACTCATGAAGCTTCTGCTCTAACCAATCTTCAATTTCCTTCTTCATACAATTCCAGTGCTCTGACATCAGAAATCCCTTAGGCAGATCCCGATCCCGACAACGGAACCATTTGTTGGCTTGTTGGGGCCTAACCCAGGTTCAGAAGTGATTTAGCCAAACAAATCGTGAAACTACCAACCCTTTCGGCAACAGTCTGTGGTGCACGGACTGAGGTCTCACTCGAGGTAGTATGGGAAGGTGCTGGAACCAGGTTTCCACACCCTAGGGATGTCTTGATGAGGTCTGGGAAGTTCGTGAACTGATCTTGCATGCTTGTGTTGCTCCACGCAGCTGTCTGACCTTCACGTAGCTTTGTAAGGAGCACAAAGAGGCACTATCTAGATCCCTTGTTCTTACTGCATTATTGTTATAGATCTGACTTAATTTTGTGGGCTCGATATTCTCATTAATCATTCAACATTCATAACAAGTGTGCGTAATCATAAACTGTAAAGAGATGCATAAAAATATAACAGAAGCATAAACACACAGATCTACGAGCATATGCACAATATTTCAAAATAAACTTATCTTTTATTAACTTCTATTCTGTTACAATCCAAACTCTGCCTTGCGCACTCAGCTGCAAGGGTCCACACACACAGCTGCAGACTCTACCAGGCCTTCATGCACATAGCTACAGAGCCTCTCCTTACAACTACAACCTAAGACTCGGACTTACAGACTCAGAATGAAATCCTTCTTCAAAAACCCATAATACTTAAGATCAACCCTAAAAACTGACTCTACACTTAGAGCCCCACTCTATTTATACATTCCCATGTTCCGTGGACCATGGGTAGGTCGACACATTCTATATTAAATTACAATATTTTAGGGCGGACAACCCTAGACACTCGCGCTCTGCGCCCGCATTTCGCGGGGTCTTACATTACTTTTGACCAGAATTTAGGTTACAAGCCCCAAAAATCAGCTATGGGGGGATCCACTGTGCAACAACTATGTCCACCTATCTCAAATAAT
Source organism: Pinus taeda (assembly GCA_000404065.3). Lineage (NCBI taxonomy): Eukaryota > Viridiplantae > Streptophyta > Pinopsida > Pinales > Pinaceae > Pinus > Pinus taeda. The sequence goes on from APFE030058569.1 coordinate 97,771, forward strand.
CATCAAAACATGTAGGCCGCCACCCACACTAACCATTTACCAAGATAACAGATATTGAACCAATGTTGAATATCAATGTGCCAAACACTAAGTACTGAAACCAAATCACTAAAGTAGATCAATCACTGAATTCCTATTAAACCATGGAAAATTTTAAGGGCTAATATTCACAGGTGGGCTAATATTCCATGTTTTTTTCCAAAAAAGGATTCACCAATTTTTACTATTTATAAAAATGATTCACCAATATTTTACAATATAAAATTATTTTACCTTAAAAATCACCAACATTATATAGAGGGTATATATAAAATCGTTATATATTTAAATAATTTTACAAATACATCAATAAATTTTTTATAGTTTGCATATTAGGTACTAGTGATATTCACCAATGTTTTAAACTTCAAGATAATTCTCCATCCTTAAAAATTTTCTTGCATTAAACAACTACAACCAAACCAAAACAATATACCAAGCCAACTAAACCAATCATCAATCAACATTTTTAGATGCTAACTATCTAGATCAAGACATCCTTGACAATCAACACGAAGTAATACATAAGTAATCAATTGTCATCACCAAGTAGCACTTCAAACCCTAGAGCATACAAGCGACTTTCATTAAATAGATCCACCTATATACGTGAATTTTATTTAGAATAGACGCATACAAATCAAAGACCATTGAATACCAAAATGGAATCACTGAATACTAGGTAACTAAATCATTGAAGGCTAAAACATTAAATCATTGAATACCAATATTGAATCACTACAACCAGATCATGCCAATATAACTAGCCAACCAGAACAATAAACAAGATATTATATCATAAACCCTTGTCAGATGCCAAACTAAGGTAAATATTGTCATAATCAAATAGTGCAAGTTTGTCAGAATCAACTCAATACTCATTCATGCTCATGTCCATATACCAATCACCAACCAGTCATGATCAACCATATCAAGAGCCATATTTTGATCAATAGTTATCATAATAGTAATAAAGACATCCTTGACAAACAACAACAAAGAACAAGAGATGCATTCACTATCATAGCCAGAGCAACACTGCAAACCATATTCAAATCAAAATTTATACACAATTGTCATTAAGGATATCTACTTATATACACACCTTTTATGCATAATACGCGCATATAGATCTCAAATCATTATTAGCCAAGTCATACTTTTGTCAATTTTTCTCTACATCAAACACAATCTCTAAATAAAATGATTTATTTAATAAAGGAAATTAAATCCTTCCCTTCAACACGTTTATCAAGCTTCCAAATGTCAAGTCAATAGATTTTCATAAACCATCAGTATTCTCATCAATCAGCAGTGAAATAATTGTTATCTAAACACTCTCATATATTAGAATGACATCAATTAACCAAAACTAACAACAATCATATACTTTAATCAATTTTTGTTCACATTATATCCTTCGTACCAACAAGAAAGAGACAGATCAACAACAATAATATTACTTTGCAAGAACTCATTCTTTCATACATTCCTAAGTAGCACAGAGGTATAATCAATAGAATGAATGAAGCCAATGTCAAAAACATAATGCCAATGATGAAATGATGGAAGCATATGAGAAACTCCCATTAAATTTGTGCCACTCCTTTATCACCATAGATAAAAATACACGATTGTCTGAGTCAAGAACTGTTTATAGAAATAAAATGTAGAATTTGCAGGGCCGCAACTCCCCTTAGACATGACATATCTATTCTTGATTACAAGCACTTCATCACATGAAACATCAATAACATAAACATCACAAAAACAATAATATAGAAACGTATGGAATCATCATCAAGGTACATATGCATAGCTCCCCCTAATATCATACACCAATGATCCTATGGACCTGATAGTCATTGTCATGAGGATATGTAGCTCATATTTACTTATGTAGTTCCTATTAGAAATAATCAACACATATAACAGACTATAGTGGGAACTATTTTCCTTTACCTTGAATCTGAAGAAGAGGAGATAGACCTCTTATATTTGCATGTATTCTTCTATAGAACATATATTTTTTCTATATTTTTGACTCCTTTTTTTTGTAGTTTTTGCAATATCTTCATTTATAGTTTTTCTTCGAGTTGCTGTAAACAAAATTACATGCCCTTTATCAAATATTTTACCTACACTTAGAATTTTATCCTTTAGCCCATCAACTAATAATACATTAGTTTCTTATGTATTATTAATATCAATTTTAGCATTACCCATTCCTACTACCTTTGCAGATGAACCATTTCCAAGAATAACCTTAGCACTCTTGTTTTTCTTAAGAGAGATAAATTTATCTTGTTTCTAGACATGTGATGAGACAATATGCTATCTATGTACCATTAATCATCTTCATCAAATGAACACAGAGAAAGGACACACTTTACTTGTTTGTCTTCATTTTGGTTCATATGAGAAGCGTTGGTTAATCTATTATTTTAAGGTTTCTTTCATTGGAGGAAACCAACTTCTTGTATTTCTGAATCAATTGTCTTGTTCTTGCATTATTTTGCTACATGACCAAACTTGTTACATTGTTAGAGTCAGTATTTTCATACTACCATCAATGATAAAAAATCATCTTTTTTATGAGATTAGGGTCCCATTCTGAAATTTTTGTCATTCCACTTATGTCCTCATTTAAAAATTTACTCACTAATGGTAGCCCTAGTCAAAAACCTCACTCTCCCTCAAATATCAATTCTTGCTGGACCACCTTCATGTCTTACTGAGCATATATTAGTCATAAAAGCTCACTTCATCATGTCGTTATGTCAGTCAAGTCAACATGGAGTTTGGTCATTCAATGCCCCATTAAGTCAGTGGGTTTCATTTTCCAAGATTCAATAATACTCCATTTCACTATACAAGGCCAAAAAAAATGTATGAGAGAGAAAAATAATATCGCTTTTTGATTTAAAGAGGATTTTCAAACATGTAACCATGGTTTCCCAGGTTCTAATTTTCATTTCAAGTATGAGTTTTATTTCAGATTGTAATTTTATTCCAAAAATAGAGATGAAGTTCTATTTTAATTTTTTTTTTATGTAATTTTATGTTCACTATATGTAATAAGTACTGTTCCTACGCTGCCAACTCAAACTTTATATGCCAACATCATCAAAGAAATATCAAAAGTAAAGTGTGCCAAACTCCAACATCATTAATATGCAAAGAAGAAAATCAAAGTGTAAAGGGTAATTAGCAAAGTTTCCAATGGTCAATTGAAATATTAAAAAGTGGTTTTTAAAATCAAAAAATAAAATTCACTCAAGTATAAGAGCCTTCATAGCATCAAACTAAACTTCATTTGTCTCCTACCATCGATTGAGCAAACCCCAAGAGAGCATTTCTCAAGATCCTAGGTGAAATTGAAAAAACAGAGCAGGTGTTGCGCACTTCCTTCAAGTGCTATGCACTTCGTTCTGGTGTTGCACACTTCTTTCAAGTGCTACGCACTTCCTTCTGGCACTGTGCACTTCCTTCAGGCACTACGCACTTGACAAATAAAGCGCACACTTCCTTGTGGCGCTGCTCACTTGCCCAGAAAGGCCATAAATGTTTCTAGACTTCACCAAATTGCCTCCAAAGCTTCAGCAACAGTGTCTTCAACCTCCAACAAGTGAGTGAAAGATAAATATAGCATTCTTCTTCCTCCTATAGCCATTTCTTATGGTGTTTTGAGGTTTCATTAAAAATTTGGTGTTTTTCTCATAATCAAAATCCTAGTATCTCCCTCAAAACCACCATTACACTCTCAATTCCAAAATTTCATTCCCCTACACTTTCATACCCTTCCCTCATTACAATTCCCTTTCCCTAAACCCTTTATCCCAATACTCTAAACCCTTTATCCCAATACCCTAAGCCCTAGGTGCTACAACTACCTAGGCTCCCAACCCCCAACCTGTAAACAGTTTCCCCATCCTAAACTCCATCATATTATTATTCCATGTCCCATCCCCCATTTCATAAATCCCTAACCCCATCTCCTCCAATTTCCCTTTCCCATTCCTTATTCCCAAAACCACATTCCACCAACATCATACCTGCCTAGGGTTTTGGCATTAAAAAACCATAGCAGAAGAAGAAAACTGACCATATAGTGAGGGAGAAGAAATAGAGGTGAAGGGACCACACAAAGGGGGGAGAGTACTCAGATTTGATCCAACAGATATCAGGGAAATCTTGGCATCTCCTATGGCTGTGACATGCTTCAAAAATCTTGGTTCTTATGAATTCTGTGAGCAAATTCAAAAAGTCCAACACCATGCCATGTTAACTAGACTCTTCATATCTAAAATCCATGACAACCAAGTTACCCTAGTTTGTGTCACTTTTACTATATCCACTGGCATTATATTAGCTGCCACTGGTATCCCAAAGGTTGGGGAGAAATGGTTCAAGCAAAGTGAATTGGAGAGACATTACTATGAGCCTTTCATAAAACTAAGGTATAGAAATGAGAAAAAGAGCTTTTTTCCTTCTTCTCACCTCTTGGACAGATATGCCCCAATGATGAATATTATCATGAAATAATTTTCATGTGTAGCTATATTTTCTAGACTTTATTCCTATCACATACGTTTTTTAATGCATTTCAGTAGGGTAAAGATGCTCAACATGCCCTACTACCTTTTTTGGAGCATTGATAAGATGTCATTTATTGTCCAGAAAAAGAGAGTATGAACATCAAATGAAAAGTCTTTTCCATCATTCCCTCAGCAAATGGCATAGTCCTCTAGTATATCAGTCAACTGAACATTGCATGGAGTACCTACATAGCCAATCCCATATTTACTGATCCATCTATTTAAAATATTCAAAAGGTGCCTTCATCATCTCATCCTTCCACATCCATTCCTCCATCTCAGCCCACAGATCATGCATCATCATTAGATTAGTCTCCTTCACCATCACCATTTCATGAAAATATTGAGTCACCTAGCAGAGATGAGATCGGTGAGCTAGAGCAGATTAAGCAGGTTGAGGTCACCATGCCTAAAAGGGCAGATTTGGGAACACTGGCACACACTTATCAGAGATTCCATAGGTATGTGTTTTCCCCATAGATTGTGGGAGGGGCCTGGCCTAATTCACCAAGAAAGAAAGTACACAAAGGCAAAGAAAAGATGACAGAAACAAAGATTCACCATGAGGAGGAGGACCTCCATGAGATAGAATAGGATTTTGACATGGTTGACCTAGGTGAACATGATGACAATGAGGACACTAGAATTTTAATCAAGGAAAATTAAGCACTCATTAGGGAGCTCCATACCAACTTAGAGAGGGCCAAATATATTATTTCATATTATGAGTAAGAAAACCAGCAGCTTCAAGCCAAACATGATGTCATGGAGATTCAGATCATGAAGGAAAAAAGAGAAGAAATGAAAGCCAAGGCATTTCTTGATGAGGCCTATGATAGGTATGGTGAACCTAAACAAGAGAAAGAACCAAAAAGTGGACCTAAGACTAGAGGCCTGAAAAGAACTCTAGAACTAGAGAGACAAAAGGAGGTTGATCTTGCAAATCCACTCACATGGAATGAGCAGTTTGCCATGATGATTAATGAGAACCAGGAGCATTCGCTTGAAATGGTAAATCAACATTTATAAAAACTCCTAGACAAGGTCAATCAACAAAATAACATTCAGAGAAGGATGGAAAAACATTATGCCAAAAGAGAAAGAAATGCAAGGGCAAAGCTCAAGGCAGCAAAGGAAAAGATTGAAGCCCTAACTCAACAAGAAGAGAAAAAGGAACTTGATATACTTGCAGAGGCTTCACTCCAAGCCTAACCACACCAACATCATCCATTTCACCGATTTTGAAGCATTTTGGCTCATTTTTGCAATTTTTGTCTTTTTTTGTGTGGTTTTGGACAATGTTATATCAACAACATGGTAAAATGCATAGCGCCCTAGGTGCTACGTGCTTTTTTGGGGAGCTTCTTGAGCAACTAGAGAACATCACTAGATGAAAAATGATAAATGCATCTAAGAAAACAACATTGCCAGCCTTAGTTTGCAAAACTAGTAGGTGAAAAGGGAAAAAAAAGTAAAACATCATGTTTTTGCCTCAATTTTGGCCTACGCACTGCACACAAAGAGGTATTTGGGGGAATGAAGTTTTGAGGGTTCAAATAAAATTCATTTTTATAACTGAAGGTAGATTTGGAAACTAGACAGGACAATCTTTCCAATGAGCTATCCTCGGTTCAATTTGGACGCTGAGAAGGTAGTCAAAATCAGCTTGCAATATGGAGGGTACATTTGACATTGTGAGGGCGCACTTCACAGAAAGATGGCACACTTGACCAATTGCCTGATATTTCACTGTTTTTCTCCAAATTTGATTTTCATCCTTGGAAATCAAATTTTTACTGATGTAATTGATGTTGTAAATGTAATCACAATTTGGATAAGTTACCTAGGAGCATATTCATTAGGTAAAGGTTATCATCAAGTGAAATGAATCAATTTCAATGTAATTAGGGAGGAGTCACTAAGAGCTCCCTACACTCTAGGTATCAGTTCAAATTTTGGTGGATCCCTTCCTCAACTCAGGGGTTTGACCCCTAGGGATGAGAGAAGGTTGTTTTCATGTCTATATATTCCCTTTCTTTACTCTTTTCAGAGGCTGGACCTAGTTGGATGTTGTAGTAGTGATTAGAAACACTATTGTATCAAAATTTGGGTAGTATTAATAGATGAGTTGCAGCTATTTATTTGGGATACATGTGGTATGAATGTTTACAATTGTTTCTTCTATTTTATCATTTGAATGAATGTTTTGTAAGTTCATAAACCATTTCATGTATCTTATATGGTAATTTTCAAGTTGACAGGCATAATACATGTTTGTTCATGCTCTGTTTTGGGAAAGTTCTCATAATTTGTCCATTTTTCTTCAACTTAGGATGAACACATCTCCTATTCTCTTCCTAACTCCTCATAAATCTTAAACCATCACACAAAATCACCTTTTATGTACTAAGACTTCTGCCTATGTTTCCCCTTTGAATGCCCGCAATAAAATCTAATTTGCCTTGAGCTAGCCTCTTTGACCTAATATCCTCATCCATCAATAACCCAATCAAATCAAATCAAAAGAACCCTCTACTCTTTATACCTAGCCTAAAACCCTAATCCATCCATCCCTCTTGGTTGTGATTATCTGGAGAGATCCCTCTCCGACATGGTAGGGCTAGCTACACAATCAAAAGATTAGTCCGTGGTTACCTCAACTAGACTCTTCCTTAGGCTTGGAGATCTGGAGGAGTGATAACACATCTCACATGACCAAATAAGGGAGAAAGAGAACCATAATATTTTAGCTTCATATTTCTCTTATTTCACTCTATAGCTTTATGACCCAATACATTGCTTGTGAAACGATATCCTTGAAATATTCTTGAATACCTGGGAGCTCATGGTATTCTTATGAAGACTCACACGACTTTGTGAACCTTATTAAGAATGAAAGAATGGAAAAGGATGACATCCTTGTGAGCTTTGACGTGGTCTCCTTATTCACAAAGATTCCTCTTGATGAAGCCATTCAGGTCATAAGAGGTGTCACTGATCCAGAGACCGCAAAACTGGCTGAAGTCTGTCTAAGGTCAACTGTATTCACATTCCAAGGAACATTCTATGAACAGACATCTGGTGTAGCAATGGGATCACCCCTCTCGCCAATTGTGGCCAACTTATACAAGGAATATTTTGAGAAGAAGGCCTTGGATTCATATCCTTTAAAACCAGCTTGGTGGAAGCGTTTTGTTGATGACACTAATATAAAATGGACCCATGGTAAAGCAAAACTCGACAGGTTTTTCAATCACCTTAACTCCATCTCCCCTGATATAAAATTCACTATGGAGCTTGAAGAAAGTTTGAGCATTCCTTTCTTGGACATTCTCATCATCAGAAAAGAAGATGGCTCTTTGGGCCATAAGGTTTTAAGGAAGTCTACTCACACAGAGAGTTACCTTCATGCGGACTCCCACCATCACCCAGCGGAAAAGCTTGGCGTCCTGCACACTCTTGCCATTAGAGCCCTATGAATTTCTGACTCAGAGCATATAAACGAAGAAAAGAGGCATTTAGTTTCAACTTTCAAAAATATAGGCTACAAGGATCATGAGATTAAAAAAGCCATAAAGAAAGCTGAAAGGAGGTTGTCATCTCCCAGACCGAAAGAGCAGGATCAACTTCAAGGTGGTAAGGTTTTTCTACCTTATATCCAAGGAGTCACTGATAAAATGGAAAAAATCCTAAGAAAGAAAAACATTATAACTCAATTCTCAGCTCCCGGTACCATCAGACAAAGCTTAAAATCTGTTAAGGATGATATTGACAAGCAGCAACTCAAAGGAGTCTATAAAATAAACTGTTCATGTGGGAAAAGCTACATAGGTGAAACTGGTCGCTCCCTCCAGACAAGACTTAAAGAACATGGCACTGACATCAGGAATGGAAGATCTCGTACCTCGGCATTGGCAGAGCACTCCTCGAAGACTAAACACCACATCTGCTTAGAAAACGCATCAATTATCGCAAGAGAGGAGCAGCATCAGAAGTGGAAAATCAGAGAAGCCCTCAAAATCCTGAAGCATCCTTGTAATCTGAACAGAGATAGCGGTTTGGAGATTAGCGGAAGCTGGCTTCCCCTGATTAGTGAGATCAAGAAACGTCATCCCAACCCCAGGTAAGTGGTCGAGCAGGTCAGTTTTTCCTCCCTTCCCCTTTACAATCTCAGGTTTTATTATAATTTAGACCCTAATGTAGGTTTTATTATAGCTTAGAATTTAATATAGAATCTAATATATAGTTTAGGTCATATTAATATTAATTTATATAGATTCTGATATAGATATTAGAATAGAGATTAGGTTAGATAGTTATTTATTCTATTTTATTAGTTAA